>BRDA01063172.1:0-13255 GCA_036984385.1 Crenuchus spilurus
CAAACGCCGAGATTAACGTCAATGTGGGATTGCGAAGAGGCCCAATAAAGGACACTCCCTGTCACACACACACACACACACACACACACACACACCTTGTGTTGAGGTTGCTGTTAAACGTCCAGGTATTACCTCTTTTATCAAATTAAGCTCGATCCAAAGTCAACAACCAATTAGAGAGCTCCTAATTGAGCAGTGGAGACCTGAAGCACCAATTAGACCTTCAGCAGCACTGAACACCCCAGAGAGAGCAAGATGGAGAGAGAGGAGAGAGATTTATTGGTCCTTGCTAACCCCCAGAGAAAGACTGACAGGATTCAGTTCAACTTTACAAAGTCAAAGAATCAAGTCTGCAATTCTCATGCAGTAGTTGATCCACTCAAAAAATGTTATATAAACAATACTATACATTTTATTTCACTTTAATCAGCATCCTTGCAGCTAACAACTAAAAGTGATTTCAGATGGTTATGAACATTTCATTAAGTGGAAGATTTTCTGTTAAAATTGATATAATATTAGAACATTCCAGTTCTTAAAACAGTTATTAAAAATGTCTTTTATAAAACCCATGTACACAGTTTTCACAAAGATTCTGACAATCCACTTTTCTTACTTGAGATTTCTGATTCTGACACTTATTTGTGATTTCTGATTCTGATTCATATTTGAAGTTTGTTCGTCAATAAGAGCTGAATATACACACACTGAAGAGCACACAAACTCACATTTGAGTGTTGACACATTTATTAATTGCTAAGTAGGCACAGAACCCCATCACAATATTGAATCAATGCTGTAAGGATGTGGACAATGTTGTTAGAACATTGTCACATTATCATCATACATGCAGGGTGGTTAATGGCTTTTCTTCAGGGACACAGTTGTGTATTGTTCTAGGATTTGAAATACAATAATATTTAATACCAAATCTAAGAAAACATTTTATTGATGAATGAGGACCAATATGTACCTTTACATAATATTCTGGAAATATTCCATATTAGCTGTGATTTACTGAAATAAAACTGATACCGCAAAATAAAATCTCTCTTTCTCTCTCTCCTCTCTCTCTCTCTCTCTCTCTCTCTCTCTCTCTCTCTCTCTCATCTCTGAAGCTGAAGTTTTGAAACAGATGCTATCCCTTGTTGATACACATTGACACTTGTGGATAGTGAAACTCTCTCTCTCTCTCTCTCTCTCTCTCTCTCTCTCTCTCTCTCCAGCTCTACTGTGTTCTACTTTTTCTCTGCATCCTTCAGTCACTGTCTTGATATTTAGCTGTTCTCGAATATAGCTTACATTACAGTATATCACTCCATGTAGACATTTTAATGCATCTGCTTTCAGTTTAAATGGTCTTTAATGTATTGAGCCGTATTTATCTGTGCTCATTTAGACAAGGGAAATAGACACACAGATAGTCAAATAATTGCCACTTGCAGTAATCTGTGTGTGTGTGTGTGTGTGTGTGTGTGTGTGTGTGTGTGTGTGTGTGTGTGTGTGTGTGTGTGAGAGAGAGAGAGAGAGCGAGAGAGAGAGAGAAAGCAAGACAGTGGGTTGGCTTGTCTGTATACCTCACTGTCAATGTCAAAGTCAGAGTGGCTAAATGATCTCTACGTTTTCGGCTCATGGCGAGACACAATTAGAAATCTATTTGTAAAAGGAAGTCCTGGCCTTTTCTGAACGAGGCAGTAGCTCAGAATGACATGTGAACCGCCTGCCATAAAGAAACGCTTCCAGCCACACAATCAGGGCCAGCAGAGGATCCTTTTGCCTATTAGCTTTTTAAATGTTACTCAGAGACACGAGCTTATGCTGAACACATGAGTTATAGCTCATGATTGGATCACACATGAATTCATAAATCACTGAGCTAACATTTCACACCCATCCCACAGGGGGTTAATTGTCCACTAGGCTCCTATACCTGAAGACGATGTATGGCATTATGCCTCTTTCTACTGACAGATATTATGATCTGATCGACATATTTAAATGCCAAGGATGTTTAAAACAGATTAAAGCTGTTAGGTCTACCGTCACCACCCATATTACACTCTACAGCTGTCACTATCAGTTAAATCAGTAATTGAGTCATCTACCAATTATTATAATGAACCACATAATCAATGTTTTCAAAAAGGCCAAGCTAAGGCATCTAAAAAATTACTATCTTAAAGAAATGAATTGTTCATAATTCAGAAAAGGGAAACGGTTTGGCTTATTGATGAAAATCAGAAATCTAGAACTTTGAATTATTGGAATATTTCATTAAAAATTTTGAGTAAATTACTAATCAAACAGTATCAACATTAAACAAAAAAAAGACTTGAAATCTGTTAGTTTACATGTAATGAGTATAAAATATATGATAGTTTACCATTCAGAATAACATTATTAAAGTTTTCTAGGAATGGACCTGGAGTTCTGATGGATTCTTGGCTAATGGAGCCTGAAGTCAGAGCTCCCTCTTTTTGAATGAGTGAGAAGAGAAGTTGAGTCAAGAGAAGTTATGGATAGCTTGAAGAATAGGGAGGTGCCGTGGTGGTGGTAGGTGTGAGGTTTTCATCATGAGGGTAGGTACAATGGAAGGGTTTATATAAGGCATGGATGAATGAGAGGCGTAGTTATGTGGTCCACCTCCAAACTTCTGTTATGACATAACATTTGCCATTTTGGAAACACTTTTTTGGACAGCAGCAGTATGTTTTGGATCACTGTCCTCATGTAAGATTCAACCATGGGCAAGTTATTATAAGTTTATATGCAGAGGCAGCCATATTTTCATTTACATTATTCTGGTATTTCATGATAGAGTGTTTCCTCACAAGGTTAACTTACTAGTGTCTTTGGAAGAAAACCCTCACAACCTCACAGATCCTCACTATACTTAACAGTGAACATTAGATTATTTTCTGTATAACCATCTTTGTTTTTACAACAAACCCATCTTGAGTGTTTTGTGAATATCTTGCTCTAAGTAATTTAGTGTCAAGTGAACTTCAGCACGTATGTTGATGGCTGAATGAAAGTAAAATGACACTTGGTAAACCCCTAAAGGCTTCCATCTTCTGTTATACTCAGATTTTTTCCTCTCTAGATTAAAGTTTTTTGCCACTGTGATTGCACACAATGGAATTTGACCTCCCCATTTAACCCATTTGTGCAGTGAAACACACACACTAGTGAACACACATGTGCCCGAAGCAGGGGGGCAGCCTTATCCACAGTGCCCAGGGAGCAGTTTGGGGTAAAGTGCCTTGCTCGAGGGGACTTCAGGCATGACCTGCTTGGGGATAGAACCGGTGACCTTCCAGACATAAGACCAGATCCTTAGCCACCAGGCCACATCTGCCCCCTAATCACTGTGCTTCCTGGTCCAGGCAGTTTTTTTTACACTCTGTATGTTTAAAAAGGAAGGAAGTCATCAATGACTACTTAATTAAGACATTGAACACAAGAAATTGAGTCAATATATTTTAAATCATCAGGTTTAATTGATTAGTGCTACTGTATTATACACAGCTTTCTTGTTTTTAAATATAATAAACTATGGTTTGCCTGATCTACAAGAAAATAATTTGTTGACCCTCGTAAATATTCCATGAAGATTTTGAATTGTATTTATGTAATAATTACACACAAAAAAAATTGAAATAACACAAAATGATTTTAATTGAACTGGAGAACTGAATTAAAACACTTTTGAAAATATTTTTTGTATTATTATTTATATTGAATTTATGTGTTTGAACTGACATACATTTAATTAACCTCTTCTGGATGGAAATATCAACTGCTGAGATGAAACACAATCTACTCAATAAAATGTACCAATAAAATATGCCAGTCTGCATTTTATAGATACATTCACAAACAGTCTCATTTGTAGTATACAGAAACAGAGAGAGTCAGTGTTTCCCAGTGTTCTTCCAGGGGTCTCTTCTTTATCCGCTAAATCTGATTCAGCTTATCAGATGCGCTATGCTGGGGGTCCCCAGGCGTAGGACTGGGAAATACTAATGTAAACCCACAACAGCTGGCTAAATTTGGGGATTTACTGTCCCTCCCTCTGACAAAATTAGCAGCAATATTGTCTCGCTGTGACCTGTAGCAACTGAGATGTTTTTGTTATTTTAGTTCATTGTGTGTGGTTACATGCACTTCATAATCCAATGACTGCAGAAAATTTGTCAGTAATCTAATCAACATGTTTACATACATTTGAGTAATCAGAGTCAGGCAGTAGACTCATGTAAACTCAGCTAAAGCAGTTCTGCTTTTATATATATGTCAAGCCACTTTACCTGAAACTATGATCATACATCACGTCGCTCCAAAAGTGTTTTGCTGTTGTTTCTTGGGTGCTGTGTTAAGCAGTGTTTGTGTTTCTGGTATCAGTCTGTTTTGTGTGCAGACTGAAAAATCCCAGTGAGATCAGAGTAAGAGGTTACATACACTCAGTAATCAGATTACTGAGCTCAAATCCAGCTCTCTTCATCAGATTTCTTCATCGGAATATACTGCTCTGTATCACATTTCTTCATCGGAGTATGCTGTAATAAGATAACTGCAGAAATGTGATAATGATTCAATCATTAAGTGCATGTAAACACACTCAGTGAAGGAGAGACTACATTCTCATTCTCTCTCTTACGTTTTCACTGCAATAGTAGCCTATAATTCATAATAATAGACATGTTAACATATAGACTAATAATCACTTTGTCATATTTTACTGTGTCTATGATAATGATATTTTTGTGTATGATCTCATAGAGACTCTCCCTCTCTCTCTCTCTCCTTCATGACTCCATTTGACCACACTGCTCGCCTCCTGCTCTGTTTATTGTCCTGCACTGCTCTTATTGGCCACCGGGCTCCATTAGCAGCAGCTATGTGGCGCCCGCTCACCGTCCCGCGGGAGGCGCCACTGTGCGCCCTTAATCAATCTGATTTAGAGCGGACAGCACGCGCAGCAGGGAGACATGCGCGTGACCTGCATCTCATCCAGCAGGCAGGCAGGAGAAATGGATATGTGGTCCCGGGGTGGAGAGACTACACAGAGAGAGAGTGGGAGAAAGAGAGAGAGAGAGAGAGAGAGAGAAAGAGAGATTGGAGGGGAGGACAGGGATAATTAATGAGGCGATGTGAGAGGAATTGCAGGACATGAGTTTCAGCACAGACCTTATTAAAAATGTTGTTTCCCATCATTTACAATCGTGCATAGCACAACTGATAGCTTTTAGCATCAAGGAATTTATACTGTATTCTCACTGGGCTTTAAATGCAGTCAGTTCAGTTTCCAAAATCTCATAAATGCTCTTTTTGTGAAGTTCCTGGTATACACACACACCTGATCAAACAAACTAATAAATAAAGAAATAAATGAGGGCGTGTTCCACTGTCTCTGTGTGGGGACAGTGTAAAACCCTTAAAGTGAAAAAGCTTAACATGGCTTAATGTACTAAAACAGGAACAGCAGACTTCTCACACTTATTACTGCTCATAAGTAATCTCTACAGATGAAATGATCAACCTGTGATCCAAAAAGAATGTGACAAATTTTACATTTCTATCAATCAGTCAATCAAAATGTGTTTATATAGCGCTTTTTATAACTGATGTCACAAAGCAGCTCTCTGAGCCCCTTCAGCAGGAGTTTGAAGCCGATTCTCTCATCTCACAGTGTTAGAACCATTGGCTAAGATGTTGGAGATGGAGGATCGGTAGGAAAAAGGAACAACTTTTAGGGACACTCTTGGAGTATGTGCCAACTTTACTATGCAGTATCTTGTTCTTTTCAGTAGAGAGCTCTGTCTGAACCACACAGTGAATACCGTGGGACAGTGAAATCTGCCTCACTGTGCAATGCACACAACCTTTTGCCAAACAGGTCAGAGTTGATTTGCCTTTATCACAAACTGTAATGACCAAGGGCGTAACTTTGGGTCCAACATTGGGGGGGTTGAGTTGTCTGCCTATTTATTTATTTATTAAATAATTTTCTTTTCTAAAAGGATTCAGGAGATTTTGGGTTAACCGTATTGGAAATACATTGTAATGCTTTTACTATGTATTTATTTAACTTTCTTCTTTCTTTTGCCAAATATAATAAATACAGTATTTTACAGCAGTCTGTTCTCCACCGAGCATGTGAGAGTTTAATTAAACATTAAACTCTTTACTATTAAACACCTTCTGTAGAGAAAAAGGTTTTAACTTAATGTGTTAACGAGTCTCATCCTGGACATTTATGGGACTCTCATCTTCAGTCCTGTTATCAGTACTAATATTAGTTATTAATAACTAAATACATAAAATGTGTGTATTCACTGAGTAAAACTATATACTTGTTTAATGGGTTTAGTTTATTACATATTACAGGTATTGTACTGTACTGTGTGCATAAATAACCACTTTTATCTTCTTTTTCTTTTGACTCATTGTCAGCTTAGGAGGAGCAGGGAGTAGCAGGGGCCTCCCCAGACATATTTTACTGGGTCACATACCCCAGTATTGATCTGCAGTGCCCCAGTATAAATTTCACCAGTAAAAAAAAATCATTTCAGAGTTTTAAGTCTACATAGAATACACTACAAAATGTGCACATAGCTACTTAATATAGTAATTCACTGCACTTCTATTCACTCTACACAATACCCACATGGCTACTTAATATGATAATTTATTCACGGGTAGAGAGACAGAGAGAGAGAGAGAGAGAGAGAGAGAGAGAGAGAGAGAGAGAGTAAAGTTAGTCCATAACAACTTGCTGAATACTTATATAATATCATATATTATTTTTATCTTGATTGAGTCAAACATTGTTACTCCTGTAGATGGATATCAGAAAGTTTTTGCTCACAGCAGTTTTTGCCCTGGCTAGGCTACCTCAACCTGTGTCTACGGCGTTAACGCTACGTTAACTAAAGTTAATCCTTGTAGCAAAACAGCCGAAATAACAAGGTTGGGTGGGGAAAGGGGGGGATACATTAACAAATGATTAAACATGCTAGTATTTTACCCAAAATTTATCATGAATAAAGAAAATTAAGAAGTTATTCATGAAAGATGTTTTTGTAAATTTAAATTATGTAACTTTATTGGGAGGGTTATAGTGATTGGATCAGATTATGGGGGGGTCATAACCCCCCTATCTCCCCTGCAAATTACGCGCCTGGTAATGACACTTTTCCTGAATGTAGAAAAGCCAAATGTTTAACATGACCATTTTAATTTCTGGTTTTATCTGTTGAGACATGACATGACTGATATGATAGAGAGGGAAGACATTTGATTAGATGTTCGATGAGAAAGTAATCTCGGTTAGCACTAAAATAGTTAAGGCAAATTTAGCTGAGATTAGATTAGTTACGCTGATAGATATTTTAGATGAATAGATAAATGTGTGTTCTACAGAATAAAAAGTCAGAATAATAAAGTTATTCTACAGTTAGAGTTGATCAAGATTTAGGGGTAACATAAAATTAACGAAAGCTATCAGCCTGTCAGAATCTATATTATGAAAAAACACATTTGTGGGTAAAGCATGGATAGTTAGTTGAGTTCTAGATGTTAATTAACATTTAGAACACACTAGAGATGGGAACATAAATTCTACACACTTGCAGAACTCCACAAGGCTGACAACTTAGATGTTACTGACTTTATTTCATGTTTCACAAATCTACTCTATTAGCCCCATCTTAATACAGTATGTCCTGAATAAAAATAAAAGGTGTCTTTTTTTAACACAAAAGATTGTACAGTGGTTTTGATGCATATCCAGTAGTTCTACTGGCCCGGACTTAATTTCTCAGTACTAAAGCTGTCATTGTGATATTATTATTAAATGCTATCAGGTCAATTCCGACTCCTGACAATGGTTTTGATAATGTATCACTACAACATCTTATTCTGTTTGTGTCTTAAGGCTTGCTAATAGTTTGTTTATGATTCCTCTGATTGTATCCATCCACAGTGTGCTATGCGTGCTTGTAAATTATGAGAAACAGCAATTTTATTTAGGGCTTTGTCAAAAAAACAACAACAACAAAAAAAAGAACAATGAGCCTAGTGTTTATGCACAATGAAAACTTTCATTTTCAAAGGCCAGGCTTTTGACTATATTTTCCATAATTAAGTAGATGTTAGGTAGAAGTCTTGTGGGATAAAATGTTGTTATTGTATATCCTGATGTGTTAGGGGAGCGGGCGAGAGTGGACTGATGATGAATCAGTATGAAGTAACATACTAAAATGGCAACAGCAAGGTTTATTATTTTCTATATCTATATTATTTTTCTCTTCTGAGTACAATAGTACTATTTACTTTGGACTTAATTTGTTAAAGGGTTGCAGAGGACTTGTTTTCAGATGCAAACCTCTAATGAAGTAAAGCAAAAACTGGGCTACTGGCAAATGAAATAGTGGATGTGGTGAAGTATGAAAATTGATTTTGTTAGAGCACAGTATATAGCACTTTTACAGATTCATATAAAACTGTAGGCCCAGTAGCCTGCCTTGTAGCACTGAATGTGTGTGTGTGTGTGTGTGTGTGTGTTCAGAATCTGAAATCCAATTCAGAGCATTTGTGAGTCAGTGGACCTTGGGGCATGTTATAGAATGCAACTAGTGTGTCCAAATCAAGTATTAGAGGAAGGCCTTCCTATAAATTACATGCAACACATGGATCAATAGCCTTATCCCTTTAGAGTTCAGACTTCTGTAGACACACAAACTCTCCCTCTCTCAGCTGTCTCTCACTTTCTCTTACTCTCTCCATCTTTCTCGCTCTCACACACAAATATGTCTACATATATCTCAAAATCTGACTGTGACTGTGTGTGCGTGTTTGAGAGAGAGAGAGAGAGAGAGAGAGAGAGAGAGAATTGTCCAGTGTCCAATGAGATTTGAGGGTCTAAGGTCATTGCCCATCTCATCTATTTGAGTCGAGCCCAGTGGACAGGAAGAAACAGAGATGGCATTACAGAGAAAGAAAGTGAGGGACAGAGAGAGGGAGAGAGAAAGAGATAGAGAAAGAGAGCAAGACAGAGTGTTCTCATTTTATCAACATTAGAATTGCAGCCATTATTCATCTTTGGAGCTAAATTGAATCTGTCCTGCCAGATTCTGCATCATTTAGATGTGTCGACTGATTAGAATTGAGATAATAAAGAGGTGTGTGTGTATGTGTGTGTGTGTGGCATGAAAAAAAGATCCTGGATCAATAGATCAGTTATTATTTAGTTACATAATTACAGAAGTCAAAGGAAATACCATAGAAATCAGTACTGAAATATCAATACCATTAAATAATGAAAACAGCGGATTCTGCTAATCAACACTTACCTGTTCATTGTAGCTTTTGGAGTGAACAATGTTGTCCACTACATAACGCACATTTCACACTTTGAACTTTTAGTACAGCTGCAAGTAATAGCTATTCAATAACCTATTAATTGATCAGATAATATTAATAATATACAAAAAATATATTAATAAGAATGAGGAATATGAAACATTAAAGAATAAGTTTATAAGTTAAATTCACCTCATAAATTATTTTTCCATAAACTTTATCATCGAAAACTACCAGAGTGACTTA
Organism: Crenuchus spilurus; assembly: GCA_036984385.1. Taxonomy (NCBI): domain Eukaryota; kingdom Metazoa; phylum Chordata; class Actinopteri; order Characiformes; family Crenuchidae; genus Crenuchus; species Crenuchus spilurus. The sequence goes on from BRDA01063172.1 coordinate 9,613, forward strand.
CAATCTCATGCATGTTACATTTTTTGTTGGGGATTGAACACCAGTCTGCCACTAGAAATACATAAATGTACAAAACAAAATAAATTAGTGACAGTATGGAAAATGCAAAAAAGCTTTATAAAGTCTATTTTTAAATTGTTTATTTCATGTCTGGTCAAATTAATTTCATTTGTTAATATACATCCATGTTTACATTTCAGGCCTGCAACACACTCCAAAAAAGTTATCATGTTGCCATTCCTTCTTACAACACTTTAAAGGAGATATCAAGTCATGAAGTGTTTCACGTGTTATTTTGTCTCATGCTTCTTGCAAGCATGTCTTAGAGGTATAAAACAGTTCAGGGTTGTCATCACGTTTTGTTTCAAAATCTTTACTGGGGACAGGTCACAACTGCAAGCATGCCAGTCCAGTACTCACACCCTCTTCTTCCACAGTCATGTCTTTGTAATGTGTAAACTTTAAAAAGTTACAATACTCACTGGCCACGTCCCAAACTGCATACTGTTACAGCACTTAAAAATATAATATAATATTATTAGAATCATACACAAGATAAGATGTAAAATATCTTATGCCAAACCATTAGAGCTTCACATAGGGCCCACCCCTCTCTCTTACTACCAGCAGCCACACAATCCTATTGTTTCGATCCTACAGCTACACCCTATGGTTGTTGTGACCGTTTATGATCCGATCAGCAACCAGCTACCCTTAACATCTACGGTTACTCATTGAGCCCATCACATGAGTACCCAAACCACACACTGCATTACTAGCTCTTCACAGGGGTCATCAGGTAGGCACCTTCCCTCGTCAGTGTTTTGCTGAATTAAGCCCACAACACCTCCAGAAGGCTCAACAGTGAAGTCTGGCGTCCCAGACCCACCCCCCTCCAAGCCAGCTCTACAGACCTTCCCCTTAACACACGTAAATCCACACTGGCCTCCCTGGTGACAAATGCTGTACCGAGCCCCACTGGCACCGTTAATGCATGCTCAGTGCCACCAGTTCCATGTGATCTTTACGTGCTACAACACCAACCACCAAACCAGCTCCTCTATAGTGCATTTCCCCAACTAATCTGTGTTCTCCTCATCCACAACCACTGACTAGACCTTTCAGCTGTTTCTGATAACTCCTTCACAGCTGCCCTTAGTTTCCGGCCCCTGATGCCGAACTGCACAAGCAGGGATGTAGTAGACTTGGCTACAAATCCCCTAACACCTATCTCCACTGGTCTTACATCTACCTGCCACCCACGTTCCCTCACCTCAGACGCCAACTCCACGTACTTCAGCTTCTTCCTTTCAAATGCTTCGTCAACTGCATCCTAAAATGGAGCTGTTAACTCTATGAAATAAACTATCTGTTTACTTTCAGAGTACAGCACCATATCTGGCCTCAGTGTAGTTAAAGCAATGCACTCTGGGACCTGCAGTTTTTTACCTTCATCCACCAGCAATTTCCAATCTCGCGCTTCACCTCATCTACCAATATTTATAACCTGTGCCTGCTCTCGAATACGTTCCCCCTCACGCACAAACCTAATCGCTTTATTATTACAACCACTATTCAGTGCATTCACCTCCATGCGTTTACTGTCCAACAAACATGCTAACACCCTTTTATATATACATAATTACAGAAGTCAGAGGAAATACCATAGAAATCAGTACTGAAATATCAATACCATTAAATAATGAAAACAGCTGGTGCAAATGAACAAATGAAATAAAGTTGACCAGACAAAATGTAAAATATCTTGGTTTCATACTGTTAGCACTTAAAGTCAAAGTAAATGTACAAAACACTATATATTTCCATACCGTCCCTACATTTTGTTATGTTGTTTTATAAATTGTTAAGTATTGAGGTGAAGACATGTTTTAAGTTTAGTTTTAGGGTTACGGTTATGGTTAATGTTACAGTGCCATGGATTTTTACTTTTTACTTTTTTGTTGCATTACAAACTGTATTTAAATGTGTTTTAATCTGAATTGTATGTGATGCTGATCTGTACAAAATAGTCCAAGTTGGTGAAGTGAAATGAGGAAAAAAATGTATAATTAAAAAAATGTTGCATGTTCATATATATTGAGCCCCTTTGATATGAAGCCCCTAAAAGTTTCTGGTGCAACCAATTGCCTTAGGATGTCACATGCTTAATGAAATGAAGTCCACCTGTGTGCAATCTAAATGTCACATGATCTGTCTGTATATACACACCTTTTTTAAAAGGCCCCAGAGGCTGCAACACCATTAAGCTAGAGGCACCACTAACCAAATAACACAATTGATGAACAGTGAGATCTCCAAACATGTCAGGGACAAAGTTGTTGTGAAGTACAAGTCAGGGTTGAGTTATAAAAATCCTTATAAGATTATTAACTTAGTAAAACCTTCTCCCTATTCCTGTGTATTTGTGTGTTTTTAGGTGAGGGCAAGTGCTATCGCCCAGGATGCGGATCAGAATTATGACTACGCCTCCAACAGCGTGATCCTGCACTTAGACGTAGGAGACGAGGTGTGTGTGCAGCTGGATGGTGGAAAAGTGCACGGAGGAAACACCAACAAATACAGCACCTTCAGCGGCTTCCTCATATACCCTGACTAATACACAAATGCATTTCTCCTAGAATAATCTCAAGTTACAGATTCAACTACAACACCATATTGAAAATTTATTAACAAATTTCTATATCTGTTTATATAAAGCCATCACTAGTATGGTATTTGTTAATGTGTGCATGTATATGAATTTCTTCTGCTAATTATCAGCCTTACCTTACATTATCTGCCAAGACTAAAATATTACACCTTCCAAACCACACACACACACACACAAACACACACACACAAACACACATATGTATTCCTTCCCATACACACAGTGGCCTGAAGGCATTTGTGTTGATTACATTGTTAATGAGATGGTAGAGTGATAGTATTGACAGAATGTCACTAATTCCACTCACATAAACCGCCTCAAGCCCCACAAATACACACACACACACACACACACACACACAGGTCTTGTTAGTTCATTGCTCACATCGATAGGCTGACTTAGAGCAGTGTTTAAGGCTCTATCTACTGGTTTTCTGAAGTCCTTCACTGTTTGATAGGACATATTCTCTATAAGATCCAGACTATGAAAGCTTTGACATTCCATAGACTAATGCTACCCCAACTAGCACACTTCATTTCGCTGTACTGTAGTTTTGAATTTACAAGCAAGCCTATTTTTTTTTTCACATAAACAAAAACTGTTCAGACAAAAGCCCTATTCAGATTGGATTCTTTTATCAGGAGGACATTTGTAATGAAACATTTATCAGCTCAGTGATGAAACTCTCAGATGTATCTGAACGGCATTAAAGTGATACAGGAGTCGAGTTTATTTTCTATAAAGCAAGATGTCAGGTAATCATATGACACCTATTATTTATTAACTTATATGCTTATTACATATTTAGTCTCCTTATTATTTTTCAGATTTTACTGCACTGCATTATCAGTTTTAATGTATATATATATATATATATATACAAACCGGATTCCAAAAAAGTTGGGACGCTATACAAATTGTGAATAAAACTGAATGCAATTATGTGGAGATGGCAAATGTCAATATTTTATT
>BRDA01063174.1:0-26432 GCA_036984385.1 Crenuchus spilurus
GCTACATCAATGGTACCTTCACATTTATGTCCTCTTTGCATAGGTTGTACTTCGTAATGCAGTCACAGAAGTACCCCATGAGCCCACTTGGTCATGTCCATCACAGTCGCAAGATGGTTTTTAAAAACAAAACCACCTAAGGAGGTCAGGGGTCATGCACATTCAGTAGTGGTTTCCACCTCTGGTCTGGACTCCCTGAATCTTTTCATGATGTTATGAATTGTAGATGTAGATGTAGAACTGGTGATAGACATAAATTCTTTGCAGTCTTCCACTGAGAAACATTGTTTTTGAACTGATACCAAACTCTCACCACACAGTAAATATGCCAGTGTTAAATCAACACTATTAGAGTTAAATTAACACTGAGGGTGTCAAAATGTAACACTCCCAGTGTTAATTTAACTCTAATAGTGTTGATTTAACACTGGCAGATTTACTGTGCAAGTTTGACACAACACAGTAGGCCTTGACCTATCCTTGCTTTGATAGACTTTGGTGGATGCTCCTTTTGACTTGAAGACCTCACCTGTTACCAGTTAAACTGCTAATTATGGAACCTTCCAGAACAGTGTTACATGTATAAATTTTTCTGTCTTATTTTGCCTCTGTCCCAAATTTTTTAACGTGTTGCTGGCATCAGCTTTCAAGTTGTTTATATTTAACCAAAAGAAGTAAGTTTGCCATTGAAGAGATAGTTTCTTTGTCCTTTTGACTTTTACATAAAAGTTCAAGATAATTAACAAATTATAGATTTCAGTATCCCAACATTTCTGGAATTATTGTTTGTATTCTCTTTGCTATCACACATATTAATGATGTTGTTTATTACAACTTAACTGAGTGATTGGACATCTCCTTATGCTGCATAATGAGAAGTAGAAGATGCAGTCTGCCAGGTACTGGCCAAAAAAAGCATATTTTTAAAAACATCACAGCTTTTTCCCATCACTGTGTTTACGTTTGTCTTTCATGTTTGTGCCGATCAATTAAATATATTACCCAGCAATAGGTGGAGACATGGCAAGCATTACGTTGAAGAAAGATTCATGGATTATCATTTGAACATCACCAGCATGCTTATGATGGCTTTTATAAATGAAGTCTTTAAATGTAGTGTGTGTACAGAACATCTTCTCAAAATATACTGTACTTGTATGTTCTATGCAGTTTCAGTGCACTTACATTTCTAGAGCTTTGTCTAGAGCTATAAAATTAAGGAATATTATATTAAGGAATTGATCTCAATCACAAATCCCAATCAGAAGTGGTCACTAACAATAACTCTTTCCTCAGGTGTTACATGTTCAGAAAGATTATAATTGTCTTTATAATACAAAGCAGTAGACTGTAACCTGATCAGATCATTTTATCTGTTGGTGGAAAAGCCCTGCATATTTGAAATAAAGTGCTGTCAGACTCAACATGAATATTTTTGAATGTAAGTGGTCTTTTCCTGGGGATCAAAATGTACATGACACGAAAGTTAAAACATTTCTTTCTGCATTATTACTGACCTAGAGGAATGTTTTCTTAAGTTACTACCATCTACTATTGGTTAAAGCTACAATGATGAATGCTTGGCTATTAGCTGAATGTTGGATGAGCCTAGAGTTTTTTATGGACAAAGGACTTTATCAAGTAAGATAAATGTCAAATGCAAAGCTTCTTTTATAGATCAAGAAACACCTAAACAGCCAACAGTTTCATTACATGTCTACCTGAAACAAGATGAAACAAGAACAAGATTCACTTATTACAGATAGCTTTGAATGTAAGCCAGCATTAGGGAGGCAATACTGTGTGCTGTATAGAGAACAGAGAAAACTTTTAATTACATCCATTTATTAACCAAGTGCACTGCATGAAGCTGTCCTCTAGCAAAATATGCAGCCTTGAGTTGTGCTTTATGTGTCCTTTCAGTATTAGGATATTCAATTTCTAACACTTTCACAAGGTCAACAGCTCCAATCCATCAATTTAGATAAAGAGAAGACCTTGAATCCAAAGACTTTGAATTCCCTCAACCACGTCATGCAAAAACCAATTTGCAAACCAATGACATGACCTATTACAGAGGTTCAGATATGCTCAAGTGTAGCATCTTTAGTTACATTAAGCATAAGAACAGTACAGAAGAATAAACATATAGGGATAATAAGACTGCAGAGTGCATAGCCCTACAGATTTCTTTAAACTATAAAGGACCATAACATTTATTCAAAGCACTGCAAAGAGGAAGTCACAATGCTGAAGAAATGTGTTATATTTGACTGGGTATAATTGTCTCAGTGACATTGTATAATTGTACTGATAGTTCATGAAATGTAATAATGATCTGTTTTTTGTTGTTTATTTTGTTAAACTAGAAATGGAAGAATCCAACAAGACAAACTTAATATGATAAATGGCCAAATATATGTGGACACGTCTTCTAAATATGGACTTTTGGGTTTTTCATCCACATCCACTGTAAATAGATGCATAAAAACAAGTACCATGTTTCCCCAAAAATAAGACATCCCCTCAAAATAAGACCTAGTAGAGGTTTTGCTGTGTTGCTAAATATAAGGTCATCCGAAAGTAAGACCTAGCAAAGTTTTTGTGATACTCCCCCTGGTGGCTGGAAGCTGCAATACCATCCCTAGAGGTGAAAAAAAAAGGAAGAAAAGACATGCAGCACGCAGCGAGCAGTGGCCAGAGAAGGGGCATTTACACTCATCATACTGCAAGAGCACACTGTCCAAACCTCCCTCCACAGTGTCCTGACTATCTAACATACTGTAAAGAAGTCATATATCTACAAAGTCTGAGGAGACCGCCGGTAAGATTTATTAAAGTGATAAAGGCTGTTCCTCTGAAGATGTTAGCACTGCTGCTAAGCTAACAGTGGCTGCATTAACCTTTTAACGTTTGGACTTCAGCTCAGTACTTTAAACATTCACTAAAGGTGGATTATAAGCATATTTACTTGTTTTAGCAAATATGTTCATAAAGGGTTAGAATGCAGTAAAATGTTAAGAGCAGCTGCATTAAGCTCTTTAACTGTATCTAAATATTTTCTGCAATATTCATTTATTATTTATTATTTTAGGAGCCAGTTGAGGTGGTTCAGGCACCTGGTAAGGATGCCTTTGGGCACCTCCCAGGTGAGGTGTTCCAGGCATGTCCAGTTGGGAGGAGACGCCGGGGAAGACCTAGGACACGATGGATATATTATATGTCTCAGCTGGCTTGGAAACGCCTTGGAATCCTCCCATATGAGCTGGAAGAGGTGACTGGGGAGAGGGATGCCTGGTCTTCTTTGCTTGGGTTGTTACCCTTGCAACCTGGACACAGATAAATGGAAGATGATGGATGGATGGATGCTTATGGCTTGGGATAAAAAAGATCAGCAAGCACATATACAGTATATGTGATGTTCATGTATCCACCAACTTTTGGTAATATGGTGCATGTAGATAACGACAGGTTATACTGAAGAAGAACATACAGTATTCCATTTCACTACTAACCTTGCTATGCAATAGATACAATGTGACAACATGTCTGGTCAGAATTTCCCCAACTGTCACTGTGAATTCATTACATGGGCATATCTAGCAAACACAGCAAGGAATAGAAGTAAAGTAGGGAGCTCTTGCTAGCTGTTCTGAGCTTCAGGCTATATGAGGGAAGCGAGTGTTGCCATGACACACTTTTCAACACACGGTGCTGTGTCAGAGCCAATGAAATAGGTGACATGTTTTCACTATTCTGTTGACACCTGATAAACAGGAGGGGAAAATATTGCAATGTGATAGACACACTGGTCAACTGCTTGCCAATCACTCACCATCAACCATTACTGCCTTCAGTGACACTCTCAGTGAACACAGTCATACAGCAGCTTCATTGGCTCTGAATTTATTGAGGCAGAAGTCACTGAAGATCCATTTTTTATCCCAGGTAAGACTGTCAGAGCTGACTACAATATTTATTATTAAATATATTTCTTTAGAGATTGACTACCAATCAAAATCACAATAGTCTCAATAGGAATTTATTTAATTTTCCAATTTATAACCACACAGCACTGTAATCCAAATGTTAACAGGTGATGCTCAACCTTAAAACCCATTAAAAAGTTCTAAAACCACAAATGGTTCTTAAAAGAGCCTAAATTTTAGTGAGGAAGACTCATGGAAAATAATTTTTTTTAGAGTGTATATAATGTTTTTAGTATATAGGTTCATTTTTATATTTTATATTTTAAACATTTTTAAAAATATATTGTGTTACAGTTACAGTAACACTGTAACCTTTGCCTGTATATGTACATTTGCCTTCACATATGATCTTTTACTTTCAAAGTCTGTTTGAGCTCCTGCTCAGGCACAGACATATGCCTTGCACTTTTTCAAAAGGCTATTTTGGTCCCCTGCAATTTCTTCTGTCCAAAGACAGTGTTACGCTATATTAAATGTAGACAGGTCGAGCATTAGAACCAAGCAGAAAACGGCCACTCAAGCTGAAGTCTGTTTCCGTTTAGACCACCCACAAGTTCACTGATTGGCTCTGCAGTTTCTTGCTAACGTGGCTGCCCCTGCTGGCACTTCACCAAACAGTATCTGGCCATGTAAACTGGTGTTTTGCAAGTGGGCCTGCGGTCCATGTTCACCTGCAACTGTAACTTGGTAACATGTTGAGCATTTGTTCTGCCTGTGAAACATCAGATGGATTTTAATATCAGAGGTTTCATATTAAAATACGTTAACATTAACATTTGAATCTGTGTCAGTGTGCATGCAGCTACCAGTCTGTGATAATCCATTTACATACCTCTAAGTTTAACTATTATTGAAATAATTCAGAATTTATGCTTATTTTTACTAAAAAAACAAGGTATTATTTTGTGTAAATGAAGTCTGTTGACCATACAGTCCAAACAATAGTGTAAAATTGGTGGTAATTAGTTGGAGTGAAGTTGACTAACAAGGTGAAACAGAGATTTGGGTGATAATTTTATGCTGCATGCTTTTAACAGTTTTTATTATTGTTTAATAATAAAATATATATTTATATGTTATTTAATATTTAAATATATATATTTTATTATATTTATAAATATTTACAATATGTATTAATGTTTTATAATTAATAATAACGATTAATAGCTTTTAGTAGTATATTATTAATAGTAACTAGTAATTATTTATACAATTTTATTAATAATAATCATGTATTAATATTTAGCAATAATTAATAATAATAACAATAATATAATTTCTGTTCAAGCCCGCACCGCCACATAACCCCCCAACCCCCCATCGAATGAAGCCAGTTGTGTCTCACCCACTTCTGATATCTAAACTTCATCCCTGTGCTCAGGTATGACGGGAAAAGCATATGTGACACTGTAACTAAGCTGAATATGTTTAAATGATTGACTAAATATCATTTCAGGTCTTTCTGGACTGATACTGTAATCATGAAAGTGAATCTGGTTAGTTTGCAGTTCTAAGTGAAGAACAAAAAGGCATGACTCATAACTGAAGTCAATAAGATGAGTAGTGGAGTGGAACAGTCTTCTCAACTCATTCAGACTAATTAGCTGTATTGAGAATGGTCTCATATATTTGTATCAAATGAAATGCATTATCTGATTAAAGAGTGATTAAAAATATCAGTGAATAAACTCTTGTGCTGTCAGTAAATTGCGTGGTGCGGGTGCATTAAGATGATTGTAACATGGAGTGACGTGGAATGCTGGCAGAGCCTACGGCCTTCTCGCGATCATATGAGAGTGTGAATAAGTGAGATATCGCTTGAGATTCATCCATCTGCCTGTTCACTGGTTAGAAGAAGGATTTATTCAATGCATCCCAGGTCTTTAGTTAATTCAGCTTTACTCAATCTTATGACCTAACATGACAGCTGAACTTATTCCATTGACCACCAAATGTACAAATGCTAATCTTTGATCTTTAATCAAATGATCATGTTAATCTTTATTAAACTATTTTATCTGAGGCATAAGCATTCAACTTTCCAAAAGAAAACTTAAATCTTAATATTCCATATCAAGGAAAATACTTTATTGAACTTGAAAGTTTTAGGAAATTAAATGGTGGCTTAGTGGTTAGCATGTTCACCTCTCAGCGCTGAGGTCTTGGGTTCCAGTCCACATCTGAGTGGAGTTTCCATGTTCTCCCCGTGTCTGCGTGGGTTTCCTCTGGGGACTCTGGTTTCCTCCCACAGTCCAAAAACATGGAGATCAGGTGGATTGGCTACTCTAAAATTACCCAGGTGTGTATGAATGTGTATATCTGTGTATGAATGTATGTATGTATGTATGCCCAGATATGGTTGGCACTCTGTCCTGGATGATCCCCCTAGTGCTTGATGTAGTCCTCCAGGTGGACGGTCGCTTCTGGTTGAGAGTACACTGTGTGCAACTAGCTGCCACTTCTCGCCGGTGTGTGTGTGTGTGGTTGTGTGTGTGTAAATGGAGTGTGTTGATTGTAAAGCGTCCTTGGGTATCTAGAAAGGCGCTATATAAGTGTAACGTTCATACAATTAGTCATTGTATGTATAAAAAACCTTTGCAAGCATCATTTCTTTCTCTTTTAAAAAGTAACAGTGAAGATTATGGCTTCATGGTTCAATTATCTTGATATTTTAAACCAAATACAAAAGAAGACAAATTATAAAATACATTTATTCATCCTCTTGAGTAAATTTGCCTTTGCACTGAACCCTTCCTTGGTAGTGAGCACACTCACATAAGCATACTAGTGAGTAATTTTAGCACACACACTAAGGCAAAGTGAGCTCACATTCCTGGTGCAGTAGGCATGCTGCAGAGCCCAGGGAGTAGTTTTGGGTGAGATGCTGTCACATTCTTATCTGACACCCTCCCATTTCCTGATATTTTTGTCATGTCTCCACCCTCTGCATCATGCTATTGTCCACGGCTGTTTCCTCATGTGTTTCTAGATTAATGCCTCTATAAATATCCCATGTCTGTGCCTTTGTGTCTTTGTCACTCATTATATGTGATTAAATGTGAAGTTAAATGTCATTAAAGTCTTTACATTTGGACATACCCTGTCTTTCTGTCATCCCGTCTCTGCATGACCTGAACTGTCACAGATGCATTGCTCAAGAACACTTCTGCAATTAATGCTTTTAGGGAAGGGAAAGTGCCATTCATTCCTCCTCCCTAAATGTTCTTGTTGCTTCAGGGGATCAGCTCTTCAGGGGTACAGCTGCCCTGAATGCATATTTTTCCTGTGTAATTATTTTTAAAAGCAATTAAAAACATATCAATAGCACAGTTCTACTACTATAGTAGCTTCACTATATCAACAGTTTTAAAAATAGGTGTCCTCAAATGCACTTTTCCATTATGATCATGACTTAATTACTCCACACCAAACAAGATACGTTTCATAATCTAGAATAATGTCAAAAATAAGCTAAGTTTGAGGTTAATTTTATGAAAAAAAAAGACTCTTCCCAGACAACTAGACAACTTCTGGTGTCCTTTTGGAGTCTTCTGGCTTCCTTTAACAACAGAGGAATGTTCTCAGTTCATATCACACAGAAGGTGTGTAATCCATATTCCCACTTCATCCATAAAAATCCTGCAGCATATGCCTACATCTCAAACAAGCACTATTTTCACCTCTCCAAATAAGGAATACTCTCAAAGTGTGAATGTGATTCATCCACAGATCATACTGCCATTTCAGGATTCTTATCAGCTTAAAGGGTCTGAGGAGTCACTGATGTCTGCTGGTTTTGAAATAAAGCTCTATTAACTGGTGCAAGACATGAGATTAATATGAAAATATGCAGGCAATATTTTGGTTGACAAGGCTGTGCAGAGTAATATTTATCCTATGCGAGTGCTGGAGAGTTATTAATATGCTGTAAACAGATGAGTCATGTCCTCAGAACCTTGTGCTGAACTCACACAGTGAGCATCTACAGGAGAATGTGTGTGTGTGTGTGTGTGTGTGTGTGTGTGTGTGTGTGTGTGTGTGTGTGTGTGTGTGTGTGTGTGTGTGCACGCATCTACAAATGGAAAAAAAAATACTTCAGAATGTCTTCAACTTGTAAAGTTGGAGCATCATGAACTTTTAACCAATTTGCAGTTATATAACATCATTGTGCTGGACCACTGAGTTTTTGACATTTTGGCTCATGTGTAAATCTCCACTGTTTTACATTTCCACCACTCTGAAAGAGGCTAATATTGTTCTCATGAGTCCATAAAACTAATTTACTTGACAATTCCACTCTGAACTTTTGATAATTACTGCTCTTGAGTGGTTTTGTAGAGTGGTATGTCTACCATTTTGTCCCAGTTATTGTTCATCCACCCGGTTTTCATCAGCGTGTCCAAGTGACTTGCAGCAAATTACATGAAAACAAAGCATCCACCCACAAACTAAAACACGTCACAATAAAGTGTGCAGAACGTAGCCTGCCAGGTGGATCACACTGGCATGCTCTAAAAGAGAACATAAACCTGTAAGAGTGATGTTAAATGTTCATTTATCCAATAGTCTTTTTATATTTAATTCTCATTGTGTTATGTATGTAAAACTATAGTTATTCTATATAAAATGTATTTTCTGTTAATATTTTAGAGTGTCTGGAACAGATTCATTGTATTTACATTATTTCTAATGGAAAATATGACTTCAGTTATCATTCATTTTGGTTATCATCAGACACTTTAGAACGAATTAATGTCAAAAACTGAGGTTCCAACAACTGAGGTTCCACTGTATTTCAGTATTTTTGCTCACTTGAAACGTGGGTGGCAAACAAAAGTGTGCCAAATTCTACACTGCTTACCACATCATCATCATCAAAAAATAAAAGCTAAAGTTCTGATCCATCATCTCATTCATCTCAAAACAAATGTATTGCAAAAACAAAAGAACTAGCTCAATACAACACAGGCAGATCCACATTATACAGCATTCCCCTCATTAAAGAGGCCAACCAGAAACAGTGTAACATCATCTGCACTGATTCACATAAATGTGCGATCAAGACAGATTAAGACAGATGTGTGAAAGATTCAAAACAAATGTGATGGTTGAACTCTCTTGCTGATATCACCAAATGCCTCTGCACATTCCCTTCTTGTTTATGTTCACTCACATCTACCAAACCCTTGCTCTTTTTTCCTACATCACTGAGGAGAAGCTTGTTTTGTTTTGAAAAGAAGACTGTCTCAAACAGAAAAATCTAAAGCAGCAAGCACAAATCCTTGGAGAAATAAAATGAGCAATTAGTGTGCATACATATGGCTGATTACACATCTGTCCAGGTTGAATGCAAGTTTCTTTTTAATTAAAACGTCAAACTAGAAATAACTACAGGCGACTCTGTGTAAGACCTTCACTGGCATTGTAATAACACTAACTTTTTTGTCTTAAGTATCCCAGGTTGAATATTAAATGGCGTCTTACTTCCTATGTAGTGCACTATGCAAGCTATGAAATTTTAGCTTCAACATCCTGTTCACATGGGTCATTCTATAATGGGGTACATTCAATGTCCACTGAGAATAATTACTTTATTTTAAGCATTTTCTTCAAAAATTTAATATTTGACATATTAATGGTAAACATGTTGCAATATCACACAAACCTGTGTATCCTGTGCTTCATTTAGCTGGAAATATGTCATCATGTTCCTAAATTGACAGTTTTTGCCTTGGCAGCCTTTTGAGCACACTGTGGTGAGTGTCCTTTTATTTATTTATTTTTTCAATATTTTATCTAGAATAGCACATTGTCAATGAGTATATTAATTGACCGTCAACTATGTTATCTACATTGTTATGGGTAAAAAAAATTTATGATGTAAATTAAATTATCTGTTCAAATTAGACATTAACCTGTTCAAGGAAATGACATCATCAGCCAGGCAAGGCCTAGCACTGAAGTGATGGGTCAAAATAGGGAAGATGTCAACAAAGTTATCTAGTAGTCTACGTCAACAGTTATCATAATCAGATCATTATCATTATCAGTCTGTATTTGTAACAACACATATTATTCATATTGGCACAGTTTCACATTCTTCTTTATCAACACATTTTTAAAAATCTAATAGTTTAGAGTGGCTCAGCAGGCAAAGACGCTACCACTATGACCCGAGGATCGCAAGTTTGAATCCCAGTCATGCTGTTTGCCATCAACAGCCGTGGCCCAAGAGAGCAAAAAATTGGCAGTGCTCTCTCTGGGCGGGTAGATGGCGCTCTCACTCTCCCTATCACTTTCACATTGCAATGTCCGCTGGCTCAGGCGTCTACTGATTGGTCCAATTGGAGCTGGGGACCCTGTGTGCCTTCCTCCGAGCGCGTTAGGCTCTCCAGTGATGGTGTATCAGCGTTGGTTCGAAAAGAGGCGGTGGCTGCATCACACGCAATGGAGGAGGCTTGTGCTTGCCTGCACTCTTCTAGAGTCAGGGACATTGCAAAGTGATGGGGAGAGGCCTAATGGAGGGGATGGGTTAATTGGCTACCACTACATTGGGAAGGGAATAAAATTGGCAAAAACCTAGAAATAAATTAAAATTATATATATATATATATATCCTGACATGTTTGTCTGTGCTGCTGTAACATTTTCAAATAGCAAATTTTCCCATTGTGGGATTAATAAAGGATTATCTTATCTTTATCTTATCTTATCTTATCTTAAATATCAGCAAGTGAGAAACAGTGGAGATACAGGGCTCATCAGGATGATGATCCTGCAGGCAAGGACGGATTAAGCATAGTCTGGGCCCCTGGGCAAAGAGTTGGGCCCTCTAATAGTATGCCCTCTAATGGCTCTCATAACCAGGGCTCTCTAAAAATATGTCCCCCTCTTTCCTAGGACCCCTAATAGCCAGAAGTCAAAGTCAGAGCAGTGCCACAATGCCTCATCCATTTTCATAAAAGGTCCAAAAACATGGCTAAGGCCCCCAAAAGCATGGCTAGGGGCACCAAAAGCATAACTAGGGCTCCAAAAGCATGGCTAGGGCCCAAAAGCATGGCTAAGAGACCCTGGGGTCAAAGCCCCTAATAGTCAAAGGATCCTTAAAATGTGGTAATTTATCATGTTAAGTTGTTCACCATCAACAGCTAAGGTTGTGCATTACTGTGACTATCACAGGAAATATGGGTTTAGATACTTCTTTGAAACATGCCTAACAATGTCCATACCTGTGATAAACATACAGACTCTTCTGTCTTATTATGTTATTATAACACTACGTTCTGAAAACTGCTCTGGATGAGAATAAGAGCCAGTAAGATTCTCATAACTTCTCCACAGTTTCCAGATTTCAGGTCACGATGATACTCCAGTTTCAGCCAGAGCACAGCTGAATGTTCTGCTTGAGGCTTGTTTCTTTCTTCTAAAATTGGAGCAGACACCTGGTCAGTGCCTGACTACAACCTGTACCTGTCAGTCAAGTCACCCATAGTTCATCTCAGGTTCTACCAACACAGCAACTTTTTAATATTTGTATTCTCATGGTATTTCATTTCAACTCAGCAACTAAAGGTCTTCATAAACTTAAATTAGAGTCTGGGTTGGAGAAAACTAATTTCTGCAAGTCTGTGAGTTAATCAGCCTCAGCAGTGTTCTGGTCTGAATTTGAACTTGTATTAAAACATGAATTTAACATTTCAATTAAAAGTCCTGTTAAATCACATCTTACAGGTTTTCATTAGAACCAACTATGTCTAAACCTGTGTAGGCTGAACAGGCAGGTATATAAAGAAGAATGGCCACTGAGGTGTCTCATCATAGCAGGGGTGTCAAACTCTAGTCCTGGAGGGCTGGTGTCCAGCAGTTTGGTGATTTACACTACAATTAAACCTGGTAATTACCCCCTGAGCTAAATCAGGCGTGTCTGATCAGGAAGATCAGCAAACTGTGCAGGAATCCAGCCCGGCAGGGCTAAAGTTTGACACCCCTGTGTTATACAATGGTCAAGGAGGAGGCAAAGAACTCCATGAAGTGAAGTAAGTCAACTTCAAGTTGACTCCATCAAGTCCATTCATTTGTTTTAAAAGGACTCTTATATCCCACTCAATCCACTTTTAGGCAGTTTTGTGTATGCATGAAGACAAAAACATGAGGACTAATCTAAAAATCTGGCCTGTTTGTGGTAGGCTACTACTTTTCTTTGTCATGGATCAGGATAATGTCAGATAGGCTAGCCTAGTTAACTTTTTTACCAGATCTATTCATAAGTTTCCCGTTATAAAAAAATTAACATGCACCTGCCAGGCATTCAGAAAACAGTAATTATCATCTCTGGTGTGTAAATATAAATACTTTTTCATGATTTTAATGACATTATAAAAACTATATATATATATATATATATATATATATATATATATATATATATATATATATATATATATATATATATATACAGTATTAGTGTGGAGAGTGCAATCATCTTTCCCATAGTCACATATGGATGTGAGACATGGACATTGAAAAAGGAGGATAGAAGGAAAATAGATTCATTTGAACTGTGGTGCTGGAGAAGGCTATTACGAATACCATGGATGGCACGAGTCACAAATAGAGGTAATCGATCGTATCAAACCAAAGACCTCGCTTGAAGCCAAAATGACCAAACTAAGACTATCATATTTTGGACACATTATGCGAAGTAACTCCCTCGAGAAGGACATCATGCTGAGAATGGTCAGTGGCAAGCAAGGAAAGGGCCGACCAAAAACCCGCTGGATGGACACCATCAAATTGGATTTGGGAAAGAACATGGCACAATTAAAAGAAGCAGTGCGAGACAGAGAGAGTTGGAGTGCAATGATCCATCGAGTGACCGAGAGTCGGACATGACTAAACGGATAAGAAAAAGAAGAAGTGTGGAGAGTGAATAGAGTTTTTGAATTTTAGAGGGCACATTATGAAAAAATTACATTTTCAGTGTTTTTACACATGCTTACCAGCTATAAACTGTGAAAAAATACAACCCACTTAGTTTTTTGTTGGCTGCCTGGGTCTGAAAACATGAAATTTAATGAGGTGTAAAAGATTGGCCTCCCCTTATTGTGTAGTAAGGGGCCTCCATATTATGTGGTTATAATGCTGTTAACAGTTGAGTGAGAAAGCAGTGATTTGTGGAAAGAGGCTGAGCTAGTTTTAATGACAGGGATCAACACCGAGAGGGCGGCTGAGGTGAGCAGTGAGAACATTTCCCATCACCTGAGTGAGGTAGGATGGGACTGAAGTGATGAATGTTGAGCTGAGTATGGTAAAGGTTATTTTGTACATATTGATGTATCTCTTAAAAATACTGTAATCCTTTAGTTTTACATTTCTCAATGCCAGAGGAACCTCTTTCATAAAGGCACCAGAAACAGTCAAGTGTGTCTATTATGTGAGCACATACACACCAACATGAAAACCCCTTCTTTTTATAACAGATGCCCTGTAGCAATATGTCATCTGCCAGAAGTCGGGTTATTAATCCTGATGGTACTTCTCTTTTTCTAGCTGATAAGCTAACTTCCTGCTCCTCAGTCACTGTCACTTTAATGGGCTCCTTTCCATTTATCAATGCTATGTTCTCCACCAGTGTCCAGCTGTCTTTAACTACACCTACCACTACAGAAATCTCTTCAGACTGGGCTTTTGTGCTACATTCAGTCTGAGTGGACATTTTACCGTTTGCACTGCAGAGTTCATTCTTTGCCATGCTGTATTTTGGGTATACTGATGTTGAGTTGAGCTTAACATAAAAAGAGCATTTGGAGCACTTACTTATTCCTTATGCACAAACAGTGTCACTGTTCACTGAAGTAAGGACAATAATATTCAGCAATCAAAGATCAAGTGTCTTCGCTTCGGATCAACACATTCATCACTTTTACGATGAGCAATTTTGTTTAATGTGGCATTTAATTATGACATTACACTGACCACAATGAAGTCTTTAAACACAAGGTGAATGCAAGTGATTTGTAATAGGCTGCTAATTTAAAAACAAGGTAATTACATTTGCATCTGCTGAAATATGGGTGAAGTTCTTTTTAATTAACCTCTCAAGGACGCTCATTTGTTAATGATGTCTAATAATGGCAGGAGAAATGGAGAGAGAGAGAGAGAGAGAGAGAGAGAGAGAGAGAGAGAGAGCAGTGCTATGGCAAAAAAAATACTTATTGCGGTATTACAAAGTTATTTTGTTCTTTTTCTGATTTTATACATAAGAGCAAACATAAAAGTGTCGTTAATGGAACAAAAGTCTAAAAATACAAACAAGAACACATTAAATCGCCCGATCACACACACACTCACACACACACACACACACACACACACACACACACACACACACAGATGCAAACCCTGAGGTAATTCCACCAGAGCCCATGGAAACACAGATTCTATTGTGGCTGTGTTCAGTGTGTTCAGTACAAATGGCTGTAAATATCTAAATATAGAGAGCCCAGCTGAGGGCCTGAAGGGAGATGCAACTCTGGTTTTTACACTTTTACAGTACATACACTGTATGTATAAGTTAAATAAAAGCTTCTCTCATAAGGCTGCTTCACACATGAGTACATACAGCAGATTCAGTAGGGTGGAACAATCTGCTCATAAAACACCTCAGTGAAACTGGAGCATTATGTAAGAAAGAATTGAAATATATTTTATTTATACAATTATGCATTGTTGCAAATAGAGATATTTGAAGTGAAACAATGAAAACACACCATATATTACAAACCATATATTATAAAAACAGAGGATATAAAAAGTCTACACACACCTGCTAAAATGTCAGGTACAGTGGTGCATGAAAGTTTGTGAACCCTTAACAATTTTCTATATTTCTGCATAAATATCTAAAACATCATCAGATTTTCACACAAGTCTTAAAAGTAGACAAAGAGAATCCAGTTAAAAATATTATATTTGGTCATTTATTTATTGAGGAAAATAATCCAGTATGACATATTTGTGAGAGGCAAAAGTATGTGAACCTTTGCTTTCAGTATCTGGTTTGACACACCCAGTGGCGGACTTAACCAACACGCAAAACACGCAATTGCAGGGGGCCCCCGAGATCAGGGGGCCCCCTGCTGGCCAAAAGACTTTGGCAAAAAAAAAAAGTTTTGGTTCTTTGCAGACTTTTCCGTCCAAACACAATGTTTAATGCATTTTTAAAGTTGGCCCACAGTCCGTGTTCAGTTGTTAAGATATTGGATGTTTGTTCTGCCTGTGTCACATCAGCTAGACGTATTTTAATATCAGAGGTTTCATATCATTGTGTTTTGAACTTTTATTATCGGCCGCACTGCACTGCTAGCCATGCAGCTCTAGCCTCGTGCTAATATGGAGTCTGCTCACCTAGCCGTATAGAAGTTGCTTCTCTGGCTGGCAGAAGATCGCTCTTTTGCTGCGTGCGGCGTGGAGGTGTGGGAATAAAGGCACACGACAAGGTAGACTTCATTTTAACTCTTTAGTTAGTACTTCAGTCAATATTACAATGCTGCAGACTACCTAGCTCCAGCAGAAATATATATAGAGTTCAATGCTGGGGCCGTGCGGCGAGTCTAATACTATAACTACTCTGCAAACACATAAGCGTGCGTAAATAAACAGGATGCTGAACTGTGATTGGCTGAGCTGAACGTCACTCTGAATGTCACCATACAGTATTAAAACATTAACATTTGAATGTGTCTGTGTGTGTGTGTCTGCCAGTCTGTGATAAGCCATCCATTTACATGCCTCCAAGTGTAACTATTGTCAAATAATTCAGAATTTCTGCTTATTTTTACTCAAAAATGAGGTATAATTTTATGCAAATGAGGTCTGTTAACCATACAGTCCAAACATAAGTGTAAAATTGATGGTAATGAATTGGAGTGAAGTTGAAGCACAGAATTGGGTGATAATTTTATGCTACATGCTTTTGACAGTTTATTAATATTTAATCATTTATTAGGATTTCATTAATTATTAATATGAATTTAATTATTTTATAATTAACAATGTCTAATAATTATAATACTTAATTTAACTAGTAATAAAATATTATGAAGATTAATAAAATATTATGAATAATAATGTTTAAGTTAAATATTAACATTTATTAATAATTATTAATAATAATTTATGTTCAAGCCCGCCCCGCACCGCACCATAACCATAACTATGAAAAGGAATTTGTTTGATCAGGTCCCCCAAACTTAACATTTCTTGGGTCCCCAGAACTTCCAAATTTGCCCCTGGATGCAACTTTGCAGCAATAACTGTAACTAAACATTTCCAGTAATTGTTCTTTAACCATTTTTTGATTAAAAAAAAAAAAAAAAAAAACTTGTTTGCTTAGCGTAATTGTCTTGCTGCATGACTCATCTTCTCTTGAGATTCAGTTCATTTACAGATGTCCTGACATTTTCCTTTAGAATTCTCTGATATAATTCAGAATTCATTGTTCCATCAATAATGACAAGCAATTCTGGCCCAGACCATCATACTACTACCACGCAGTGTTTTCCTTTCTCCAAACATAACACTTTTCATTTAAACCAAGAAGTTCTATGTTGGTCTCATTCATCCTCAAAACATTCTTCCAGTAGCCTTCTGGCTTGTCCACGTGATCTTTAGCAAATTGCAGTCAAGCAGCAATGTTCTTTTTGGAGAACAGTGGCTTTCTCCCTGCCATGCACACCACTATTGTTCAGTGTTCTCCTAATGGTTGACTCATGAACATTAACATTACCCAATGTGAGAGAGGCCTTCAGTTGCTTAGAAGTTACCCTGGAATCCTTTGTGACCTCACCAACTATTACATACCTTGCTCTTGGAGTGATCTTTGTTGGTCAACCACTCCTGGGGAGGGTAACAATGATCCTAAATTTCCCCCATTTGTACACAATCTGTCTGACTGTGGATTGGTGTAGTCCAAACACTTTTTAGAGATGGTTTTATAACCTCTTCCTGCCTGATGAGCACCAACAACTCTTTGACGACTTTGATAAATCCCTGTTCTTTAAATAAAACAGGGTTCCCACTCACACCTGATTGACATCCCATTGATTGAAAACACTTGACTCTAATTTCACCTTCAAATTAACTGCTATTCCTAGAGGTTCACATACTTTTGCCACTCACAAAACCTCACTTGCTCATGTTCATGCTATGTTCCCACCCTTGTCACCTTGTCACACCTTGTTAGTGTCTGATCATTCACGTCTGTTGTGCCGTTGTCTGCCTGATTGTCTTCCACATAAAGTCTACCCGGTGTGTCCCAATGTTGTCCTTTATTGTATTGCAAAGATTGTATTGTCTTCCTGAGAGCATCTCGAGAGTTTCAATTTACAGTAGTTCATGGTAAGGGAAAGGGAATGTCCATGTTGTTAGGGCTAAAGGCCACTTTGAGTACTTAATGCCAAAAGGTGGAATGTTACCAAATGCCTCAAGGAATCTTAAGCAAGCATTTTCAGTGCTTTTTTGCAAGTCTTACTATATTAAAATCCTTTCTGCTGGCTACAGCACAATCTGAAGAGAAGAGTGAACTGGTACCAGATGAAAACTAAAGACTAACACCCTGAAGCATTTCTGCTCAAGTGTCTCAACACTGAGCAATGTTTAAGAATTGATCATTCAGCCACTAGGCAATACTGTGTGTAAGCTGCCAAGAGAGTTTTCTTAATCACATTACTGTAGGTTCACTGAACAAACAACAAGGAATTATAATAAATACATATACTTGTTATGTATAAAGTCTGTAAATGTATTCTACTGTAAATGTGCCCTGGCATGTTAACAGGGGTTTGGTAAATCCTGTAGTTGAATTTCTAAAATCTTGCAAACCTCTTGGGGCCAAATATATGGCTTATGGCCAGTTAATATTTACCAGTTCAATTGAATGTCATGAAAATCAGTGTTGCCCTTTAGGTTAAAAATTGAATTATTCCAGGAAAAGTCATTATTTAGTTTTATTCATTTGAAATGGGACTTTTGTCAGTAAAAAAAAAATAAGAGGCTTAAACCAACCTCTTGAATGATGATATATTTGATATATATAGGTTCAATTTAACTGGTAACACGTGAGGTCATTAAGATTGAGTATAAAAGGAGCATCCACCAAAGGTTTAGTCTTTGCAAGCAAGGATAGGTCGTGCATTGTCAGTGAGTGAAAAGACAATGTTTCCCAGAAGATGACTGCAAAGAAATGAGGTATTTTACCATCTACAGTTCGTAGAGTGAGACCTTCTACAGTTCTGAATATGTGTGACCAGTGAGCCCTCAGGCTGCACTGTTTGAGAAACCGTCATGCTACTGTGATGAATGTAGTCGCATATATTAATTCTGCACAGAAACACTGACAAGTTCTCTGGGCTTCTACAAGCCAAAGATGAAAAGACCATCCAGACACATGGCAACAAAAGGTGCACAAACCAGCATCAGTGATGGCATAGGGGTGCATCACTGTCCACAGCATTGGTGATCTGATTATATGTGAAGGTACCATTGAGATTATATTGGAATTTTGGAGAGACATGTTCTGCTGTCAAGATGACATTTTCACAGGAACTCCATGTCTATTTCAGTAGAACAATGCCAGGCCTCATTCTGCATGAGTTAAACAGTGTGACTTTATAGACAGAGTGTGTGTGCTTGACTGGTCTGCCTGTAGTCCAGATCTGTCTCCTAGAGAAAATGTATGGAGCATCATGATGAGGAGAATCAGGCATCAGTGGCCATGGACTGTTCAACTTTTGTATATAATAAGGATGGTCAAAAATTTCACTTGCAGAATGGCAACAATTAGTATCCTCTATTCTCTAATGACTCAAAAGTATCATTAAACAGGTGATGTAACCCAGTGTCCCAACGTTTTAAGAGTGTGTTGAAGGAATCAGTCAAGTTCTTCACTGAAAACATGTTGTATGTCCTTTTGTCTGTTAAATAAATGTTCAAGTGAAATAACAAATGCCAGTTTTTATTGCATTTTCAGACAGTGTCTGTTGTTTTTATTTGAGAGAAATAAGAAAAGTATATTTCAGTTCTTCACAGTAAATCTGCCAGTGTTAAATCAACACTATTTGAGTTAAATTAACACTGAGGGTGTTACATTTTGACACCCTCAGTGTTAATTTAACTCTAATAGTGTTGATTTAACACTGGCAGATTTACTGTGTTGGTTTAAAGGATTTTATTGCTAATTCTGAACCCATCTATTGGGTCTTATTTCAGTCTTATATTGAAATGGTTATTTTTTGTGTACATCCGCGCTCAATACTTGGCCTCTTTTTGCTAAGCTTGCTCAACATTACAGCAGAGAAATGCCTTAAGAGGCACCTATTATTAATATATATATATATATATATATATATATATATATATATATATATATATATATATATATATATATATATATATTATGACAGAATAGGTGTTGACTCCTAGAACTTCAACCCAAGTCAAGATTCAACAACAACTCTGAAGCACCTTAGAATATTGATTCTTTAGGAGTTGACTCCCCAACATTACATCTGCTCAAGCATATACAGCATTAGCAGTGCTGTTAAACCACAGTCAGCCCCTCTAAGACTGATCATAACATAGTTGTAATCACTTAACACCAATGCAAGTCACACAAAAACACTAATGAGCACCAGCCAGGCAGAAATCAACAAGTCAAAAAACACTAATAAACTTCTTTTGAATCAGCAGAAGTCACAAAAGCTGAAGTTAGCTTCTTATTTCAGCTTCTTACCTGCTGCTAGAACATGAGTTAAATTCTCTAAGAGCCAAGGCTCAAAAGGAAAAGCTTTTTAAGAGCATGAGGAAGAACCAAAGTGAGGAACTCAAGACTCACAAGGCAAAAAAAAAACATAGAAAAACCATTGAGAAGAACCAATTCTCCAAAGGAGAAGCTCCTTAGGAACACATTGAAGTTTTACTGACAAGAACCAAGACTCAAAAAGAAAACCTCCACAAGAGCATGAGGAAGAACCACAGAAAGGAAACAAGACTCAAACAAAAAAGTATTTTCTAAAAGCATGAGGAAGAACCACAGAAAGGAAACAAGACTCAAACAAAAAAGTATTTTCTAAAAGCATGAGGAAGAACCATGGCGAAGAACACAAGACTCAAAAAGAACAAAAAAACCTTCCAAGAGCATGAGGAAGAACCGCTGAATGGAGCTGAGACTCAAACCAATGGTAAAGAGCCATCATGATGTAAGATTTGACCAGTACTGCATTGTTCGTCCACATATTTTCATTATTATCTTTAACTGCAAATGTGTGAGTAGTGCAAATATAACTATTTAGACTTAATATATACTGGGAAGACCTATTTCATGTTCTGACTCAGCGCTTCTCTTAAGGCTGGGTGACTCAGATAACGGGTCTCCCCCAGATGCAAGATAAAAGCCCGGTTTCCTGTCTGTTTCATGGTTTTATGACTTTCTGTTGAGTAAGTTGAGCATTGTTTTCATGACTTAATTCTAAACAGTTAAACCATTTTATGGTTTTATGACTTTCTCAAGACCAGTTAAGCACTGTTCTCTTGTTATGATAACCTTGTTAAGTTCTTTACTGCTGCTAGGGTCTTCACTAGGGTCTTCACTATTAATCATCTGTGATTGTAAACAAATGTTTGTGCAGTGTCAACAGCTCTCCGGGAGACAGTTTGCAGAAGTTGATCTGGGCAGACCAAACTGGTTCTGCTGGGGGAGGTGTGAGCTTTTGGACTTAAAAACCCAGTCAAATGATCGTCTTAGAGTTAGCTGATATCTTGACTGCCTGAGGAGACAAAGAGACAACTTGGCTATACTCTCTTTCTCTCAGCTGATCTGCTAATGGACCTCCTGACACTTTGCTCTTGACCCGGTCTGAGACACGACTCTGTCAGCAGTTATTTAGCTGTTTCTTTTAATTCTTATTCTATTTATTATTACTATTTTTTCGTACGCATCAAAAACTTGTTTTGTCCAGCATTTTTCAACATTAAAGTAGCAAAAATGATTTCTTGAACAAGAATTATTTTTTTTACCAAATACCAGTCTTACAGTGAGGAACACAAGACTGAAAAGGAAAATCTTTTTAGGAACAGGTTGAAGAACCAATGAGAGGAACCAACACTCAAAAGGAAACATTCCATAAGAGCTTGAGAAAGAGAAACCGAGAGACTAAAAGGAAAAGCTCCTTTGGAACATGAGAGAGAACCACTGAGAGATACCAAGACTTTAAAGGAAATGCTCAATTAGAGCATAATGAAGAGCCAAGGTGAAGAGTGCAATACTTTTTAAGAATATACTGAAGAAACCATGAGAGGAACCAAGACTCAAAAGGAAAAGTTCTCTAACAGCATCATTAAGAACCATCACTCAACTGTGGAAAAAATAATCAAGAAAATGAGGAAGAACCAAGAGCCAAAATTCTCTAAAAGTTCCCTAACAGTAGAACTCTATAATAAAGGAACCTAGACTAAAAATATCTCGTGAAGAACCACTGAGAGAAAACAAGAGCCAAATCAAACCCTAAGAGCATGATGAAGAGCCATTGAAAGAACCAAAGAGCAAGCTACTCTCCTTTGCTTTGTACCAGAACACTCAGTATTCCCTCAATATCACGGCTTACACCAGGGGTGTACAAATCCACTCCTGGATGGCCGGATTCCTGCAGAGTTTGGTTATCTTCCTAATCAAACACACCTGATTCAGCTCAGCAGGTAATGAGCAGGTTTACTTGTAGTGTCAGAGCAGAGAAATCAACAAACTCTGCAGGAATCCGGCCCTCCAGGACTGGATTTGGACACCCCTGGCTTACACAGTCAACACAATCAGCAGTAATAATGTATAAATTTCTCTAAGTTAGGCCAACCTAAGCATATGGTTTTCCTGTGTAGCTAGACGTCAGGACAAGTCTCAGGGAATATCACCTGATGGAGATGACTTCATTCATGCAGTTCCTGCTTTTTTTTAAGAATCTGCATTTTTTTTCCCTTGAGCCTGTCATTATTCCTGTCATTACTTCTTTATCTCTGTGGCTCTGTTCATCCAGTATCTGTAGATACTGGACATCATGCTCTAGCTTCTGGAAGACTCCGCTCAGTCAGTCAATCAGTCACTGCTCTGTTCCATGTTTAGATGTAAATCAGCACTGGCCACTTCATTAGGTATATAATCTTTATATCTAGACTCACTGTCCATTTTATCAGCTTCAATGACCATCTACATGCACTTTGTAGTTCTACAATTACAGACTGTAGTCCATCTGTTTCTCTGTGTACCTTGTTAAGCCTCTTTTTATCCTGTTTTTCAGTGATCAGGACCCCCACTGAGCAGGTAGAATTTGGGTGGTGGATCATTCTCAGTTGATGTGATGTGGTGGTTAGTGTGTATCGTGCTGTACATTGTGTATTATGAGTGGATCAGACACAGCACAGGCACTGACGTTTTTAAACACATCAGTGTCACTGCTCTGCTGAGAATGATCCGCCATCCACATAATGGTCCTGTGGGGGTCCTCACCATTGAAGAAAAGGATGAAAGGGGGTAAAAAGTACGGACTAAAGGCTGCCGTTATAGGCCTACCAACTGCTCCTGTGTTGTCAGTGGAGCTGATTAAATGTACAGTGAATGTAGATACAGGGCATGTGTATGTAATGAAGTGGTCAGTAAGTATGTGTGTGTGTGTGTGTGTGTGTGTGTGTGTGTGTGTGTGTGTGTGTGTGTGTGTGTGTGTGTGTGTGTACAGACAGTCTAAGTACTACCCTTATGAGTGTAGCACCTACACTGTTTCTGGTCTACACAAAGTCAAATGAATTTTCCATTATTGTTTTTCTGCTGTTTACTGTTTCAGTGTCTGCCTGGTGTTCTGTCTATTATCCTCTTTGAATTATGATGCATAATTGCCTGTGATTTCTCTGCCCACCTGTGTTTTGACCTTTGCTACATATAATGATGGCAATTATTGGATAAACCCAAATAAACACACTCTGCACATGCACCTTCCATCTATGCCTATAATACCACCTTATTCAGCAGGGGTGCATTTTTATGGCCGACATTGATGTATTTTCAGCTAAATTGGCAAACACATTATTAGTCAATTACTATTAGCCTTTTAATACTGCTAAAGGAGTGCAGCACATTATCAGCATTCTAGTATAAATAACAGTATTTGCTCTTTAATGGAACCTTGATGTTAATGGCAATTCTTCAACAAAGAATCAGTAGCCTATTTAAATACCATTCATTTGTTATATCTAAACTAAGAAGCATTTACTTCGTCATGTATGATTATTCTATGACGAGAGTGTGTTTAGCAGTTAAACAGCATTTATGTTATAAAACAATAATAACAAAGAATAAATCATGTACAAAGTATTACACAAAATGTGTAGATACATGTTCATTCATGTATCTCTATTGAACACATTCCTAAACTATGAAAGCGACCTGCACATACACAGTGACATTCAAAAGTTTGGGGGCACTGTGTCCAAGTTGAAGTTATTGTGAATAATTAACTGAGTAGGAGATAAACTGATCTCCAAAAGGCAGAAAGATGAAACATTACTTTCAACATTTTAAACATCAGTGTATTATTTTTGTTTTGCACAATTATAGATTGGTAAAATAAAAAAGCAGAGATTTACACTCTCGGGTAGGGCTGTGAGAGTGTGTATTTTTTTTCACAGCAGTGATAAATCATGCTCTGAGGAACGTTGTGACTGGAGGGTTCTCTATTGCCACGTTTTGAGGTTGGGGCTGGGATGAATGTAATTTCAAAGTTGGTTTATCACAGTGTGAGAGATTACAGGCATCCCTACGATAAACACTGACATTATCATTGCAGCACTGGGCAGGGCTGGTGTGCCCCGCTATGAACAAGATTTCATAATCCTGTGTTTTGCAGGTTTATCATATTGCAGTGTGGAACATCATGTAACATTTGTGTGTTTTGTCAGTTTACTGGAGTACAGTACAGTAAGATGCACTTCCTTACACTGATTATTGTGTATCCTTATGAGGGAACCCTGTGACGCAAGTACTTGAGTATCCCGGCAGTTTCACGTGATTTATTGCTGCATGCCACACTTACAACTTATAGAATTACTAGAACGCAAATCAAAATTATCATTTTAGTTCTTGAGAAAGACTCTGGAGTGGTGGCACAGTGTTGTACTGTTCAGCCACCGCTGCAGAAATATGACCTTCAAGGAAGTGTCCTGCAGCCCAAGAATGTCACAAACCTAGAGCTAGAAGAAGAACGGAAGAACAAAAACATTTACAAGCTGTGGCAATGCGGAACACCCAAACTTTTGTAAAGTACATAAATAAAAAATAATCTTAAATTATTCAAGAAATATTTTACATCTTTTATATTTTTTCCTCCACTGCTCACAGTAACTTCACCAGGGGTGCCCAAACCTTTGCATGCCACTGTATATAGTATCACAAATTTGATCAATCATTTAAAAGGTATGCATATTACATAAATGGGGGTGGGGTTTCCTCCGGGGACTCCGGTTTCCTCCGACAGTCCAAAAACATGGAGGTCAGGTGGATTGGGTGCTCTAAATTGCCTGTGTATGTGTGTGTGTGTGCACCCAGCAATGGATTGGCACCCTGTCCTGTGCGTAGTTGAATAGTCTAATGCCCTGCACTGCGCCCAGTGAGGGGGTAGAGGACTAACCGCAACCCTGATAAGGATTAAGTGGATGTGATAATGGATGGATGGATATTACATAAATGAGGAAATCTGTCTCAGTTCTCAGACTAAACATAAAGTTAAGAACCTGCAGAGAAGTTTTGATTGTGATGCAAGCTACACAATCAAATAGCTTTGTCTACACAGGCATTGCAATATTTGCACATTGTACTAGAAAAACTGCTGCTAAAATGATTATAAAACTGCTTCCCACTAGACACCACTCAGTACCATGTACTGATCAAAATTACATTTGCCCTTCATCCTGTAATGTGTCTTAGTCTAGATAGATGAGCAGCATTTTGTTTTTATTATGGTTTGTATTTACTGTATTGTTTTTTTTTTTTTTATTGCACTTGTTGTTCTGGGGTGCGTTTCCCAAAATGTTCTTAACACTAAGTACTTTGTAACCTCGTACTTACGAACATTCTTAAATTTACGAGTGTTTCCCGAAAGCCTTTATAACCCACGTTGTACTTAAACTTGTTTGTAAATCTACGAGTGGTCTGAGCCTCTCGTAACTCGCCAAGTTGGTCTTAACTTGAAGTTCATGTGCAGTTCTGTCTGAAAAACAAAAGAGGGCGCTGATCATCCTTTGACAAGTGCAAGACTCAGCACACAAATTCATGAACATTTAAATTTTCTTTTGAAAGCGTAATTGCGTCACGTAAATTAGAGCCAGCATCCTTAGTTCAATACTGTGCATACATGTACTTATTAAGTTGAAATGATTGTTTTCATGAAATAAAAAAACTAAGATTGCTTAAAGTACAATATATTATTTACTGATATACACATATAAATTACATAAACGCAATGGGGTTTTTTTCCAGTGTAACAGTCGTAGTAGTAAATTAATATATTGTGTCCCAAGCAATGGTTACAAATTGGCCTACTAAGTTTGTCAACTCTTAAACAATCAAATTCCCTGATTAATCATGGACTTAACCAAGAGGATTTGCCTATTCATAGTTAGTAAACTGTTAGTAATGTCTGTCCTGCTTGCCTGATGCTTGAAAAAATGACCCTGATCTATAATAGGAAAGTCATCATAAATAATCATCATACATATAGATCTCCAGTCATATCAAAATGGTAACTTTATATACACTGCTCAAAAAAATAGAGGGAACACTAAAATAACACATCCTAGATCTCAATTAATAAAATATTCCAGATGAAAATATTTATTTATTACATAGTGGAATGCGTTAAGAACAAAATAACATAAAAAATGATCAATGTAAATCAAAATTATTACCCCTTGGAGGTCTGGATTTGGAATCATACTCAAAATCTCATACCACCCCCATGGAGTCTGTTTCTGACAGTTTGAGCAGAAACATGGATATTAGTGGGCTGCTGGAGGTCATTTTGCAGGGCTCTGGCTCTGCTCCTCCTTGCACAAAGGATTAGGCAGTGGTCCTGCTGCTGGGTTGTTGCCCTCCTATGGCCCCCTCCATGTCTCCTGGTGTACTGGCCTGTCTTCTGGTATCTGCTCCATGCTCTGGACACTGTGCTGACAGACACAGCAAACCTTCTTGCCACAGCTCGCACTGATGTGCCATCCTGGATGAGCTGCACTACCTGAGCAACTTCTGTGGGTTGTAGACATCGCCTCATGCTACCTCTATGGTGAGAGAACTGACAAAATGCCAAAGTGACCAAAACATCAGCCAGAAAGGATGAGAACAGAGAAAAGGTC
>BRDA01063176.1:0-11826 GCA_036984385.1 Crenuchus spilurus
ACGTGAGTAAACGAGAGAAGCCAACGCTGCCTCACCCACTACACACATGTGTACAAGCAAAAAGACATGAAATCTGATCTGACCGTCACATTCAAGCGTCCACAGATCTGATATCTGATCTAGAACCTCATATGAAAGTGATTCAGATCTGATGTGAAAAGATGGGATCTGACACGTCCACAGAGTTCAATTCCCGATCAAGCTACTTGCCATCAGCAGCCGGGGCATGAGAGAGTAAAATTGGTTGTGCTCTCGGCGGGTAAGATGGCACTCTCTCCGCACTACTACTAAGCAATGTCGGCTGGACAGGTGTCTGCCAGGCGATCCATCAGAACTGGGAATCCTGAGATTTCCTCCAAGTGATGTATCGGCAGCGGCTGGAAAAGAGGCGGAGCTTGACTTCACATGCATCGGAGAAGGCCTGTGTTAGTCTGCAGCCTCCTTGAGTCAGAGACATTACAAGTGATAAGGAGAGTCAACAAATGGGCTTCCAAACACTTTGGGAAGAAAAACAAGTTAAAAATTTTTTAAATTATGGTAAATTAAAATCAGTCCCAAATACACATCATCCGTGTTCTTGGTTACTGGATATCTGCTAAAATAAATACATCAGCCATATAAACAGACACTCCAGGACGTTAACATCAGCACCTCCTCCCAAATATCAATGAGTTTACTATTCCTCAGAACTTCATGGTGGTCTGAACTGTCCCCTACAGCATGTTTATGAGAATGAAGCATCTAAAAGCTTCTCAGAAACCTCCATCTCTCAGAGCTGCTCTTTATGTGTGAAGCTTCTGTACACTTCAGTATAATAAGGTGGAGAGGCACAGCCGTAAATGAAAGATGTCCCGGTTTGCCCTTTTAAGAAGTCTCCAAACATCGCAGGTGTATTTTTCAAAAGAAAATTTCGGAGGAGATGCCGTATTGCGCTGTAATGCAGCAAAGCAAACCCAATCCAACCCCCGTCACCATGAAAGCTAAAAAACCTCAATTATTCCGCAGGAGGAGCCGAAACCGTGTCCATTTGCTTTTGCAGTGAATTAGTCCCGGCAATGTGCCAAGGAATCAAAAAGAACAAAAAAAAAGGACAGAAACAGAAGACCTTTCAGCATTTCATTCTACCTTATCTGTTGGGCCTGTAAGTAAAGCTTTATCGAGGGTTGTAAAAGCTATAGGTGTGATTTAAAAGTAATCCATTAAAAACACCAGCAACCTTCATCCCTCAGCCGTGAGTCAGAGAAGATACTGAACAGAGAGGGAAAGACCATGAAAAACTAATTGTTTGGTAAACGCTGCCACCTGCTGGTTGGCTACAATACAACTTCACAACACAAACTGTGGAGGCCACTACAGTGTCCATATCCTAGTTTTATTTTTTCTTCTTTATTTTAGAATTGAACTGCCTGTTTTTGTTACTGTACCTTTAAGGCTGATATGTAAATAAGGTCTGTTATCAATAATAATAATAATAATAATAATAAAATAATGAGTTCAACTTTTATAGTGCCTTTGAAGATACCCATTATTCAAATTGCATACTGAAATATTCTTTATCATGAATGGGTGGAGCTAAACTGCGGCAGGATGAATGGGAGGAGCTAAACTGGCTGAATGGGTGGAGCTAAACTGGCGTAGGCTGAATGGGTGTAGCTAAACTGGCGAAATGGGAGGAGCCAAACAGGCGTAGGCTGGATGGGAGGAGCTAAACTGGAGTAGGCTGAATGGGAGGAGCTAAACTGGCGTAGGCTGAATGGGAGGAGCTAAACTGGCGTAGGCTGAATGGGAGGAGCTAAACTGGCAAGATGGGTGGAGCTAAACTGGCAAGATGGGTGGAGCTAAACTGGCAAGATGGGTGGAGCTAAACTGGCAGAATGGGAGGGGCTAAACTGGCAGAATGGGAGGGGCTAAACTGGCAGAATGGGAGGAGCTAAACTGGCTCAGTGGGAGGAGCTAAACTGGCATAGGCTGAATGGCTGGGGCTAAACGGCTGTAAGCTGAATGGATGGGGCTCCCCTGGTGTGGCCAAACCGTTGTAAGCAGAGTGGGTGGAGCTTAACTATTATAAGTTAAATGGGTAGAGCTCTTTCAGTTATACAGATCACTCTTTAGTTACTTTCATTACAACATGGCTAAACATTACGCACTACAGAGCATCCTATAAATCTAATTACCTAGAACTTCTAAAGTTCTTTGTCAGCTGTTCTAGAGGAACTTCAAGGTTGGAAAAATTGGTATTCCCAGTTTCAGACTCATTCACTCAGACGAATAACTGAAAAATTGGGTAAACACTGACACCTGGTGGTAAATATTTGAGTTGCAGACTGAACACAAACTTACAGTCTCAGACGTGGCTCAACACAGCGAACAAAGTAATCAAACTCATCATCCTCATCTTCCTCATCCCACTTCCTCCATATGTGCTTATAGAAAAACCTTCAGAGAAACAGGAGAAAAACAAGAGCGAGGAATATAGAACACAACACAACAAAACACAACAATAATACTGTTATTTTAGGGGCTGAATAATTACCATCTCTCCCTGATAATCAGCTGATATTTAACAACGTTCTGATGATCAGATTTGGCTCTTAAACTCTGTTTCTATGCTGATAAGTGTGTGTTTTTTGTGCTTTCTATACACACATCATCTAACACAATCAGCAAAAAACATGCTTAAGTCCACCCAAATGCCCCACCCACAGCCCTAACTGGTAGAAATATGGACCATATTTTGAGTAAATATAATAAAACATCAACAGTACTAATATAAAGCAATTATAGAGTTTGTAAATAACAACAACAACAACAATAATAACAACAACAAAAAAACAGGCAGCTGAATGGACGGCAGTTCATTCTCACATCTTATTTATTTTTATCAGTTAGATTTTTGCCCAGTTTCACTTTAATCACTAATTTATTGCATTAAAATGATCCCTTTACTGATTATAAAAATATGTCCCGTCTGTTTAGTGGTGCATTTTATCTGTTCCACCTTTACAAACCACAGAAATAAATAAATATATGATTTTAAAAAAGTGCATTCTTAACACTAAAAACTATGAAGAAGTACAGATTTATCAAGAATGATCAATAATAATTGAGAAATGAAGGTATTTCTTCATTTTAACCGAAACAAATAGATGCTGTTGTTGTAAATTTTGTACCCCTCTGGTACAGGAACTACACACAAATACAAAATTATATAAACGTGTGTTAATAATTCAGCCAAGTATCACGATAGTATGCTTTGATAAACTTGTGTGCATTTGATGCTAAGGATGGTGTATAAATATAAATAAAATGAGAAAGAAAATGTGCTTAAAAAAGAGGCTCTCAGGTACACGAGGTAGAGCAGAAAAGCAGAATATTTACATTTAAACTGACTGTGTGACCCACATACTTCACAATAGTTTCAGCCGATTCTATTCAGCACGTCACTAAACATTACAGCCCGACAGCGGCTGACACTGAATTACTGAAGCTGCTTCAGCAGCAGCCCCAGGGTGTACTCTGTGTGTGTGTGTGTGTGTGTGTGTGTGTGTGTGTGTGTGTGTGTGTGTGTGTGTAACCACTGCAGTATAACAGCAGCTCCACAACAGTAAACACCTCAAAACTACAGCACCCACAAAACAAACACACGGACGCTAAAATCCTCAGATTTTAAGCCCTTTCCACAAACTCAGCTCTTTTAAAAGCCCAAACTCTTTTTAGACCAATAATCAGAGCTCTGACCTGTTGAGTAAATTTAAACATGCTTTTCTGTGTTTGTACACACATTTTCAGACATTTTCAGTTATAATATTAAACTTTTTAATACAATTTAATACAAGTTGTGAGTACGAGCTGCATCCTTATGCATTTTCAGGCGGCTTATGGCAGAACAGAGTGCAGTGTTGGAAGTGGGTGTGGCTTGAACAGAGTGGGATGTTGGAAGTGGGTGTGGCTTATGGCAGAACAGAGTGTGGTTGGAAGTGGGTGTGGCTTGAACAAAGTGGGATGTTGGAAGTGGACGTGGCTTGAACAGAGTGGGATGTTGGAAGTGGACGTGGCTTATGGCAGAACAGAGTGCAGTGTTGGAAGTGGGTGTGGCTTATGGCAGAACAGAGTGCAGTGTTGGAAGTGGGTGTGGCTTATGGCAGAACAGAGTGCAGTGTTGGAAGTGGGTGTGGCTTGAACAGAGTGGGATGTTGGAAGTGGGTGTGGCTTATGGCAGAACAGTGTGGTTGGAAGTGGGTGTGGCATGAACAAAGTGGGATGTTGGAAGTGGGTGTGGCTTGAACAGAGTGGGGTGTTGGAAGTGGGTGTGGCTTGAACAGAGTGGGGTGTTGGAAGTGGGTGTGGCTTATGACAGTATAAAGTGGAGTATTGGAAGTGGGTGTGACAAGGCAGAACTGAGCAGGGTGTTGAAGTGGGTGTGGCTTGAGGCAGAACAGATTGTGGTGTGGAAAGAGGGTGTAGTTTAAGGCAGTATAGAGTGGAGTGTTGGTTGTGGGTGTGGCTTGAGGCAGAACAGAGTGGGATATTGTAAGTGGGTGTGGCTTGAACAGACTGGGGTGTTGGAAGTGGGTGTGGCTTAAGACAGAACAGAGTGAGTGTTGGAAGTGGGTGTGGCTTAAAGCAGAACATAGTGGGGTGTTGGAAGTGGGTGTGGCTTAAGGCAGAACATAGTGTGGTGCTGGAAGTGGGTGTGGCTTAAGACAGAACAGAGTGAGTGTTGGAAGTGGGTGTGGCTTAAGACAGAACAGAGTGAGTGTTGGAAGTGGGTGTGGCTTAAAGCAGAACATAGTGTGGTGCTGGAAGTGGGTGTGGCTTAAGGCCATTTAGAGTGGGGTGTTGGAAGTGGGTGTGGCTTAAAGCTGGGCTTACTGAGAGATGCTAAATTAAAACACTGATGAGAGAAACCTGAGGTGTTCCAGAGCCAAAGCTGTCTGATCAAAGTCTCCAGACTCGTTATAAACCACATGGAGCTCCTGAAGGGGAACTTTACACAGCGTGGCCTCAAGTAACGTCTTCATCGACTCCTCTGTGAGGTCACAACCACGGGTTTCACACTGTAGTGGCAGGACCAACTCCACCTTCGCTCGCAAGTCCTTATAATCAACATCCACCACCTACGACATTAAAATTCAGTTTAAAAATCCTTCATTTTCCCCTCATTATCTCAAACATACGATGTTCTGTCATCTCTAATAGTATTGATTATATGGTTTGATATACTGAATAAACACGGACATTGTTTAAAAATGATACCCACTTCAACCAGCACATCAAAAACATCAGTGTGCCATAACGCCTGCCAATCACACGACTCCACAACCTTCTCCAGATAATCTGCGATGAAGTCCTTCACCTCAGATGGCTTACAGTCACCTTTAGAAAAGAAATACACCGCAATAAAGAACCCACAATCATAAATACAGAGCTAAGCTAAGCTCAGACCACTGATAACAATCCATTAAAAGGTTAGTGAGGTCACCATCAGTATACTAAACTTTATTTACCTTCTGAAAACATCAGCGATGATATATAATCTCAGATTAGTCATCAGTATGTACACACATAATGTTCATTGTTTATAATCTCATTAAAAAGGTAAACAATCATATTTTATGTAATTACACATAAAGAGACACAAGACTTCAGTCTGGCTTATAGCTCAAATATCCAGAATCTCAAATTATTACAATCTTTCATTTGGAGTTTAAATAAATGACTTTTCAAACAGCATCAACAATAAAACAAAAAATATGTCATAAAAATAATCATTTTCAGATGTGCTGATATTGTGAAATAACACTCTAAAAACATTTCTAGCCAAGACTTTTGAGCTCAGAACTGAATAAACAGAGGTGTTGGCTACACACTGCTCATTACAGATTTTAGAAGTTGTATGTGGTTTTATTTCTAAAGCTTAACTAATGTGAGGCGACACTTCGTTTTCACTCAGCCACTAACCCTACACTGAATATGTATGAGATAGGTGTGAACACTCAGG
Organism: Crenuchus spilurus; assembly: GCA_036984385.1. NCBI lineage: Eukaryota > Metazoa > Chordata > Actinopteri > Characiformes > Crenuchidae > Crenuchus > Crenuchus spilurus. The sequence goes on from BRDA01063176.1 coordinate 6,002, forward strand.
TGAGAGGTCCTTGTTCGGTTCACATTCCACGGCTGCTAATCCACCAATGGAATGTCTGGAATTACCATGTTAATATCACATGAATGACAGATTGCATATTTTGGTGGGAAAATAATGTGCAGCTGTCTGAGTCACTCTCACAAATGTGTCTCTGCTTATTTAAGCTCCTCTTCAAATATCTAAAAAATATATTTAGATTCAAGCTACATATATTTGAGAAGTAGACACTTTAAGATTTCCGGGGCATGTTTAGATTTGATTCAAGGATAAAATCTCAGAGTTATATGAGTGTTTTTGCGAAATTTTGGTTTTGTGCCCGCAGGCAGGTCCGCCGACCTCAAAGGGTTAAGAGTGTAAATATTATGTTAGAAGTTACCAAGAATGTAGTCCTGATACACTTTGAATCTCTCATAGAAAACCAGGTGTGATGTTTGGAAAATGTCGGGCAGTGAATGACTCTCAAATGGCTCGGCCCTCTGCAGACGTGAGCGCTGCTTTTCCTCATTGGAGAGGCCGTCTGTACCACTGTCATCTTCATCATCCTCCTCCTCCTCCTCTTCATCCTCCTCCTCATCTTCTTCTTCTCCTTTATTGTGCTCTTCATTCTGCAAGAGCTCTGAACAGACATCAAATATAACATTACATAACTGAGATAATCACAATTATTCTCCACTTATTATCCTTCACAGACAAACGTTTGTTAGCAACCGACAGTTTACAGTAATATGTCATCTGAAAGTTGTGAAAAAGTTATATTAATTATACGAAAAGTGACATACAGGTGCATCTCCATAAATTAAAATATTATTGGAATGTCAATTTATGTCAGTAACTCAAAAATGAAACTTTACACACATTACACACAGAGTTTCAAGTGTTTATTTCTTTTAATGTCCATGATTATGTCCAGGCATCTACCAGGACATATTTTAGTGCACTTCATGCTTCCCTTTGCTGACAGGCTTTATAGAGATGCAGATTTAATTTTCCAGCAGGACTGCCCACATTGCCAAAAGTACCAACACCTAGTTTAATACCCACAGTATTACTGTGCTGGGTAGTAAACTCACCTGAGCTAAACCCCACAGAGCATCTATGAGATATTGTCAAGAGGAAGATGAGAGACATGAGCTGAAGGCCGCTATCAAAGCAACCTGGGCTTCCATACCACCTCAACAGTGCCACAGGCTGATCACCTCAATGCCACCTCAACAGTGCCACAGGCTGATCACCTCCATACCACCTCAACAGTGCCACAGGCTGATCACCTCTATACCACCTCAACAGTGCTACAGGCTGATCACCTCCATACCACCTTAACAGTGCCACAGGCTGATCACCTCCATACCACCTCAACAGTGCCACAGGCTGATCACCTCCATACCACCTCAACAGTGCCACAGGCTGATCACCTCCATGCCACCTCAACAGTGCCACAGGGTGATCACCTCCATACCACCTCAACAGTGCCAGTGCTGATCACCTCCATACCACCTCAACAGTGCCAGTGCTGATCACCTCCTGTATGTCAAGCCTTTGTTTTAATGTTGATCTCTATGGCTTATAACTGATATGTTGGCTGGAACAATAATATCATCAAATCCTTTGGTAATGGTGAGTGAGGGCACTGTGGGCACGTCACAGCTGTATCTGCTCTAGCTCTGTCACTCTGTCATTCAGCTCTCTCTCTCTCTTCTGGTTTACAGTAAACAGTGTAAAAGTAAGGATAAATGTACTTTAAGATTAAATGTGTGGCAGTGCTGGTACCTTTCCGTAATGTTTTGGATCCCAGTTCTGGTTCGGTCGGTTCGGTTTGCTGATCTTCCATCAGTCTCTGCTCTCCGCCCTCAGACATCATACACAGCTTTAATATCCAAATACTCCGTGTATAAACAAATAAACGTGTAACTATAGAAGATTGTGTCTAAAGTGTACCGTACGAGTGTATATTAAATTAAGATATGACTATAAAGTGTCAAAATGAAGATAAATAAACTCTCCGCACTGTTTACGCCAAACCTGCTGTTTTCAAATTTACCTCTCAGACCTATGGACCAATTGAAATTAAGTTCCGGTAGGAAAGACCAATAGAAAACCACTTTGCTCAACTAAGAACCAATGGGTAGCAGTTACGCTAGAAGACGGCAAGAAAGCTGGCTGTATCTCAAATACTTCTAGAGCCCTATATAGTGCACGAGTAAAATCAATAAACTCTGCTTTTAACGCATAAACATGCACTATGTGTTAAATTTTATTATTACTAGTATTATAACTAACTTGTTAGATATATGACTTGGCAGCAAAACGCCGTTTTTTTACTTAGTGCACTACATAGGGAGCAATGAACATTTTGGTATTTATCCTCATTTATGTGACGTAAGACGTAAATTATCGTATTATATAATATTTATTTTTATTTCTCAATACAGTGCAGCCGTATATGAGTGTGTAAAGCAAAAATTGGGCAATGATTGATTTAAAACACATTAAATTAAATTAATCCGTGTCGCTGTGGGGGATTACTCAGGTCTGATAACTGTCTCGGCGCTCGTCGATCTGCACTGAGAGCCCATGCTGGTCTGAAATGGAAAGTAAGTGCGGTTAAAGATACAAATATAAATTATATTTACTGTTCTGGGCTTCTTATCTAAATATTATGGTTTAAACATCGATTAGCTACTGATTCTTACTTAAAACATGACTGTCTGAGTCATTTAGTCTTATTTGTTGTATTTAAAACAATATTTAAAGAACACTCGTGGATGCAGGAACGGTAGAAAACCTTCAAATGTAATGAATGTGTTTCCAAAAAAAGACAAACTCTCCAGACAAGCTGGTCTTTTCTGTGGGTCTTTATTGATGTCTCTGAACTTTGGTGCCGGAGAAGACTTTTGGACAGATTAATGGATCCTGGACTACGTCAAAGCTTAGCTTTCACTAGTAGTACAGATAAAGATGAAGATCTCTTATTCTGGACACATTATGAGAAGAACCAGCTCACTTGAGAAGAGGAAGAGGACCAGCAACAAGATGGGTGGATACAATCAGAGGAATCATGACATTAAGAAACCTGAATAGCTAAACAGAAGTCAGGATGTTCTGGAGAAACACCATCCATATGGTCACCTGGAGTCAGAATCAATTTAATGGCACTTCATAATATGTGAATACCAACCCGAGTGGCTCAGCGGTGTAATCCTGATCCCGGTCATGCTGCTTGGAATCAACATTGGCTGTGCTCTCTCTGGAGCGGTAGATGTCACTCTCTGCCCATCACTAATACAATGCAATGTCTGCTGGCTCAGGTGTCTGTTAGCTGATGTATCAGAGCAGGAGATGCTGCGCTTTCCTCTGAGCGCGTTGGCTGATGCATCAGCAGTAGGAAAAGAGGCGGAGCCTGACTTCACGGGCATCAGAGGAGGCTTATGCTAGTCTTCATCCTTCTAGAGTCAGAGACATTACAAATGATGGGGAGAGTCCTAAAGAAAGGGTGGGTTAATTGGCTACCACTATGTTGGGGGTAAATTGGGTAAAACAATAATATAATGTTAATACAAGTGTAAATGAACACTTAGTATAGACTATTGTCTAAAGTCCTCTGTACTCATATTTGTCTATTTTGTCATGTTTGCAGACATTGTGTTGGCCAAACTTCCTCCAGAGGATAGTAAACTCCTGGGAGTTAAGGTGACTTCAGTTTAAATTCTTGCATTCACAGCAAAAATGTCATTTTCTAAGCAAAATTCATGTTTCTGTGTTTATCTTTTATCTTTGACATCCTGTTCTTTAGTTGTCTGGACCACCACAGTGCAGGGATTATTTGGGTGGAGGATCATTCTTAGCACTGCAGTGACACTGATGTGGTGGTGGTGTGTTACAGTGGATCAGACTCACCTCAGTGTAACTACTGGAGTGAAAATAGTGCAGCCAACGGTGTCAGGACTAGAGGACCAACACACACTGCTGAGCTTCTGTCTCTGACTTTACATCTACAAGGTGGGTGTGTCTTAAGAACAATGGACACACCACCACAACATCAGTGTCACTGAGAATGCTCTGTAGCGGTCCTGACTATTGAAGAACAGGATGAGCAAAGTACACAGAGAAATAGATGGATTACAGTGTAGATACAAGAAGGTGTACCTAATGAAGTGGCCAGTGGTGTAATATGGAGTGTGGTTAATCTATTGGCTATGCGATGCAAAATAATAATTAAATTACTAATATAATTAATAATAACATTCATATTCTTGCGCTCTGAGGTGGTCATAATGAAATATTTACTGTCTTCAGTCCCATTTGGACAAAGATGCAGAAACGTTCACAGACGCCTTCCTGAAGAACGCTGTACCTCAGCTGAGCAAGGATGCCATGAAAGAGATTCTACAGCGTAAAGCCGTGGTTCTGCAGTATGTCAGACCGAACAAAACCAGAGGGAAGAAGACCAAAGCCAAAGGACTCAGTGCTAAAGAAAGGAGGGAGCTGAAAGTGTTCCAGCTGAAACCTGAACATCAGAAGTTTGTATTGAACATTAAATCACGTTTCTGTTCATTAATAATAATTAACGTGTGATTTCTCCACATTACGCAGCTCTTAGGCTACGTTCACATTACAAGCCACATTGCTCTAATCTCATTTGATACGTGTTTACACATCGCCTTCATCACCACCAACAAAAAACATCACATTTGTGCAGGGTTGCCAGGTTTACAAAAATACAGTCTCCGGTAAAACTTCAGAGTTGGTGGTTTGCAGGGTTTCTGCACTAAATAAAATAAGAAATTGATGAGAAAGTAAGGTTTGAAGAAGATTTATGTTTTAAAGCTCATTGAAATGTTTGTGTCACTTTAGATTTTGGGCTAGTTTTCGTTTGTCTTGTGTGACTTTCTTAAAAAATCGGTAGGATGTTTGGGGGATCTGGCAACCCTGTATTAGTGAGACTGATTTGAGTAAAATTGGTAAAACGGACATGTTAGTAGCTGATGTGTGATGGAGTATTAGAGGATCTGGCAACCCTGTATTAGTGAGACATGTTAGTAAAGCTGGTAAACAGAGGTGTTAGTAGCTGATGTGTGATGGAGTATTAGAGGATCTGGTAACCCTGTATTAGTGAGACTGATGTTAGTAAACAGAGGTGTTAGTAGCTGATGTGTGATGGTGTTTAGCTCAGGAGGACAGTAAACAGGTGCTGGACTGTACATGATCAGGTGAAGAAGGTGAATAAATGCCAGCTGGCTGCTTTTACTGTTTTTACAGCGACGTGAGTAAACGAGAGAAGCCAACGCTGCCTCACCCACTACACACATGTGTACAAGCACAAAGACATGAAATCTGATCTGACCGTCACATTCAAGTGTCCACAGATCTGATATCTGATCTAGAACCTCATATGAAAGTGACTCAGATGAGAAAAGAAGGGATTTGACGTCCACACAGCCTGAAAACCTCAGATCTGGGTCACTTCAGCCTGCTAATGTGAACGTAGTCTTATATCTCAGATCTGCGTCCTTATCTTCTACAGCCATATTATCCATATTTACAAAACTAACCTGCAAAAAACGGCTTGTTTCAAATTCTCTGTTTTTGTGATGTCACAGAAAGCAATGCATTTAGACCTTTCACTTTTGTTTATGTAAATGACTATAAACAGTATAAACACTGTGTGTCTCTCAGAGCTACAGCTGCCACATTCCTAATATCAACACTCCTGAACCAGAGACACCATCAGAACTGGACTGAGCAGAACCAGAACTGGAGCTGAGTCATCATTTCATTAGTAAATCAGCTCCTAGAGTCTGAGACACACAGTCCAGTCTGTCTGAAGT
>BRDA01063178.1:0-10754 GCA_036984385.1 Crenuchus spilurus
TGAGTGTTGAATGGAGCTTGTCACATCAAACCATCTCTGAATACATCTGATTACGTTGTGCTGAAATGTTGAACTGTAGGTGGAGCTCCTTTAATGACAGTGAAGGTTTTAACCCTTTTCTGACTCTTTTTATGGTTTTATTTTCATGTTGAATTGTATTCTGCTTCAAGATAAAATAAACAGCTTATTTAAACTGTCTTTATGGAGCTCTATGGTTAACTGAGCAGGTCCAGTAGTTGTTTTTAGACTACAAATACAGCTCAGATGTGAAACTTTTGAGAGATGTATAGACAGAAGTCCCATTATTTATATAGTTTACACAATCAGTTTAGTTTGTATTTGTTTGTATTGCTCTCTGTGGATGATGATCAACTCCTCCATCTCTGCTGCTGATGTCACTTCCTGTTTCTCAGCTGTTTGTTTGCCGGTCAGAAGCCGGTCATTCTCAGGTGTGCACAGCTGGATCCAGCGCTGTCAACAGGTAAAAGTAAATAATTAACTAATTAATCATACAGTATATTATTATACACAGTATTATTTACAGTTTTTATTCTGAGTGTAATTTAAGGCTGTGGTGATATATCAGTATTATATAATTTTGAGTGTAAGCCTGAGCTGTGTGGAGATGCTTGGAGATCCCTAAATGAAGTTTGGAGTCTGTGTAGTATGTTTGGTGGACTAAGAGAAGATTGAGGCTTCAGCAGTGTTGGGAGGTAAGAGAGAACATTCTGTTTTATTATAATCTAAACCTCAGAGGCCTGCTGGATTCACTTGGATTCAAAGTAGGGGCAGCCATGGCCTAGTGGTTAAGGTTCTGGTCTTGTGACCAGAAGGTCGCTGGTTTGATCCCCAGACAGGACATGACTGAAGTGCCCTTGAGCAAGGCACCTAACCCCCTAACTGCTCCCCGGGCACCGGTGGATAAGGGCTGCCCACCGCTTCGGGCACAAATTCTCACAGCCGTAGTGTGTTCACTGTGTTTCACTGCACGAATGGGTTAAATGCGGAGGTCAAGTTCCATTGTGTTAAAAATCACATTGGCTAAATTGGTTGATCTTAATCTTGTGTACTGGAGCTACGCTGAGCAAAATTTCAAGCTAAATTTGACATCATTACTGAACACTGTGTTTGTTTTCGTAACCGTTTGTCTGATGTGAGACGTTTTGTAAACTCTACATGTTTTCTTTTCTCAGAATTTCTTGTTTATTATGATCAGTTTTGCTCACTAGAGTTTACCTGTGTCCAGACTCACCTGTCTGAAGTTTCCTTTGGCTGACAACAGTAGACTCAGTGCCCGGCCTGGTACCAGTAGGATGGAAGAGAGCGACATTGCCCAGCCGAGGCCGTACGCCCAGCCGGGGTAAACATACGAACGGTTAAAAGTCAGGGGCTGATAATCCACTAGAAAGCAGATAAACGATGCCTAGAGACAGACAGCATTTAATGTACATTTTATTACCATCACAATCCACCATGTCAGGGTTTTTCTCCTCCTCCTTACAGAGTGTGTTTCAGTGCTCATCACGTTAGTCTAGAAACACGTCTCCAGGACAAATGTCTCCTACATAAAATAAATATTTTTGACTATAATTGATCTCTTAGTATGCATATATACCAGAGAACCTCCTTGGAGAACTTGATCTGTCTAATGAACACATTGGGTTTTTTTTTTTTTTATGAAGTCATAAAAGTGAAAAATATACAGCTCCTGCTTTTATTGGAGTGACTGTCTCTACTGTCCAGAGAAGACTTTCTACTAGATTTCCGAGCACTGCTGTTGTAGTATATTGTTAGAATGATCTGGGGTGAGGATTTGATTGAATCCAGGAACAAGAGTGTTAGTGAGGTCAGGATATTGGATGATCACCACCATCACCTCATCCCCAATGCATCCCAAAAGTACTGGATGGAGCAGAGAACACACTTCCACAGCTCAATGCCTGTGGGCTTTATAGCCCTCTAGCCCATGCCTGGAATTAGACAAGGTGCCAGTAGGTTAATGTTTAGTAATATTCTTTTGACAGTACTTCTCTACATGGTCTAGATAATCTGTGTGTGCATTTGTACATCTGTGTCAGCAATGGGTGACATTTAAAGTAGCTGATTAGGACAACTTAGACATATTGCATATGTTCAGTACTAGGACCAGTTCTGACTATTAGTGATTATAATCACAGCTAAATAATAAAATATGTATTCATTAAAATATGTTTGAATATACAAACAGCACTAACTAGCTTATCCTATAAACATAGTACTAGCTAGCCTAGCTATACAAAGCAATAATTTGTCATATAGGATACGCTAGCTAGTGCTGTGTTTGCAATATAGGCTAGGTTAGCTAGTGCTATGTTTGTAATATAAGCTAGGCTAGCTACTGCCATGTTTGTAATATAGGCTAGGCTAGAGTTGACAGGTTCGCGCTTTTCACGCCAAATTGTTTTGTTGAAAATCCAGTCGCGAGTGAACTTTCAAGGGTGGTGGGATGCGTTTTATTGGGTAACTTTTAAAAATTGCAGCGGCCGGTTGCCTAGGATATTACTTCAACACGGCGGGGCAAATGTGTACAAAGTCTACACTAAGGAAGTTTGAATACAACAATAACAACGAAGAGAACATAATATAAGGAAAGATAGCCTGACAAGGAGAGAGAGAGAGACAGAGAGAAGGTGAAGAAAAAGTCACAAATGGGGAAATACGGGAGGCGGTATATTTGCAAGGACTGTGATAAAGAAAAAGGTTTGATGGACTGATAAATCCCTTATAAACAAATACTAAGTCGAACACTCTTAGTTGTTTTGCCATTTGCTTCAAACGTGTGACAGACATATATTTTGGGCTAGTTTAAACTTCTGAAGGGCAGGTTTTAGACTGACTTTTGGCTGATAAATTTTTATGGATCTGGCAACCCTGATGGTAACGTAGATGGGCTCAAGAGAGCAGTTAATTGATAACTAGCACTACCTTATTTGTCCACTGGTTTTAAGATTTCCGCCGATTCATCAGCATGTCAAGGAAACAAGCTACATTAAGCAATTACTTTGGAATTCCACCACCGCCAAAGAAACGCCAGACTGAGACTGAAGGTAAAAAAAAAGAGCATTCGCTTAAAAATTGCTGCAGGAGATAGCATGGCTCCAAACACTGGATGTCAGGAGGGTAGTGATGATCAATGCTTGTAGTATTTTCGAGCATTGTAAAAGGTGAGCACCAAGCAACATCTGTAGGTGCTCCTTTGAGAACTAGACCAAAAAAATTATGTGCACCCCTGCTTATATAAATACTTATGGTACATAAGGTGCAGAGAAGAGTTGTGCAAAGGTTTTTTTTAAGTGACAGTGTAGCGTTCATCAGGATAACCGCTTCAGGAAAGAAGCTTTTCCTAAGCCTGCTGGTGCGGGAACGGAGGCTCCTGTAACGCCTGCCAGATGGCAAAAGTCTGAAAAGTCCATAATTCGGGTGGGTAACATCCTTGATAATGTTTCTTGCCCTACCCAGGCAGCGCTTGTGATGAATGTCCTCGATGGTGGGTAACTCTGTGCCTATGATGCGCTGTGCTGTTTTACTACCCGCTGGAGTGCTTTGCGGTCTGCAGCGCAGCAACTGCTGTACCATACGGAGATACAGTTAGTAAGTATGTTCTCAATGGTACAGCAGTAGAAGTTCACCAGGATCCTGGTAGACAGGTGAGCTTTCTTGAGGCTTCGAAGAAAATAAAGGTGCTTTTGCGCCTTTTTGATGAGGACCAGGTGAGATCACTGGAGATGTGGAGACCAAGAAACTTAAAGCTAGACACCTGATCCACTATAGCTCCATTGATGGAGATGGGGGGTGTGAGCTTGGTTCCTAGTCCGTCTGAAGTCCATGATGATCTGTTTTGTCTTGTGTGTTGAGTACCAAGTTGTTGTCGTGGCACCATGAGGAAAGATTCTGTACTTCGTCCCTATAGGCCGTCTCATCATTGTTTGTGATCATGCCTATCACAGTGATGTCATCTGCAAACTTGACTATGGTATTCGAACCATGAACAGGCACACAGTCATGGGTAAAGAGGGAGTACAGTAACAGGCTCAAAACACAGCCCTGTGGAACGCCAGTGTTCAGGGTGATGTGTGATGACTGGAGGTTGCCTAGTTTAACAGACTGGGGTCTGTTAGTCAGGAAGTCTGAGATCCAGTTACAGAGTGATGTGCTGATGCCCAGATGATTGAGTTTGGATAACATCATGGATGGGATCACTGTGTTGAATGCTGAACTAAAGTCAATGAATAGCATTCTCACATATGAGTTATGACAGTCCAGGTGGGTCAGTGCAGTGTGAAGCGCTGTGGAGATAGCGTCCTCAGTGGATCTGTTGCTACGGTAGGCGAACTGGTGTGGATCCTGCGTAGCAGGCAGGCAGGACTTCAAGTTAGAAAGAACTAGTCTTTCAAAGAACTTGGAGATAATTGGGGTAAGTGCAACAGGTCGGAAGTCATTCAGGGCTGAAGCAGTTGAGTGCTTTGGCACTGGCACGATGGTGGCAGACTTGAAGATGGTTGGGACAGCTGCCTGGGCCAGTGAGACATTAAAGATGTGTGTGAAGACACCCGAGAGTTCCTCAGCACAAACTCTTAGCACGCTGCCGGGTACACCATCAGGGCCAGCTGCCTTCCGTGCATTCACCCTGCTCAGCGTGCATCTGACGTCCGAAGTGGAGAGTACCAGTGGATTATTGTGAGGTGGAGGATCGTCTTTTGAAGATGTCACCTTGTTGCCCTGATCAAAGCGAGCGTAGAAATGGTTCAAGCTCATCAGGGAGTGAAGCACTGTTGGTGGATGGCACAATGTTCAAAGGCTTATAATCAGTCAGGGTGTGTATACCCTGCCACATACACCAAGGGTCAGAGGAGGTGAAGTGCTCCTCGATCCGCTGTTTGTAACAGTGCTTAGCTATAGTTATTCCCCTCCTCAGATTGGCTCTGGCCGAGCTGTAAGCCTCCTGGTCTCCTGACCTGAAGGCAGCATCTCTGGCTTTGAGCAGAGAGCGAACCTCTCTATTCATCCAGGGCTTCTGATTAGGGAATGTTATTATTGTCTTTTGTGATGTCACTCTGTCCACACAGTTGTTGATGTGTTCCAGGACAGAGTTAGTGTAAATGTCCAGGTTAATGTGTGAGCCCATGGTGGCCCGGGCAGCGTACTCACCCCAGTCAGTGTGCTGGAACTGGTGCTGAAGGAAGGAGTCAGCCCCATCCATCCAGATCTTTACAGTTCTGGTTGTAGGCTTGATCCTCTGGATGACTGGAGTGTACTTGGGGAGCAGGAACAAAGAAAGATGATCAGAGAGTCCAAGGTGGGGGTGGGGTGTGGCTTTGTATGCATCAGCCACATTTGTGTAAACTTTATCCAAAGTTTTATGTCCTCTCGTGCATGAGACATTCTGATAGAATTTTGGTAGTCCAGTTTTTAAATCAGTGTGGTTAAAGTCCCCTGCAACAATAAAGGCTCCGTCCGGGTGTGTAGTTTGCAGTTTGTTGATAATAGCACAGAGAACCTCCATAGCCAAGTTACCATTAGCATCAGGAGGCACGTAGAAAACAGCAGCAACAATGCAGCTAAACTCACGGGGAAGATAGAAGGGTCTGCATTTAATGATCAGTAATTCCAGGTTTTCAGAGCAGTGGGTTTCCATTACAACAGAGTCCGTGCACCACACTTTGTTTACGTAGATACAGTTTCCTCCGCCGCGGGTCTTTCCCGTAGCCGTTGTTGAACGTTCTGCTCTGAATAGCGCACGTCCCTCCTGCTCCACCATGCTGTCTGCCACATTGCCCTTTAGCCACGTTTCTGTGAAAAACATTAAATTACAGTCCCTGAGCCATCTCTGTGTGAGGGTCCAGATCTTTAATTCGTCCAGCTTTCCTGGCAGCGAGCGAACATTGGCGAGAAAAAGGCTAGGTAGCGCCGGCCGGTGTGGGTATAGCCTTAGCTTAGCACGCAAACCTCCACGCTTGCCTCGTCTTTGTTTACGCTGGCGTTGCTGGCGTCGAGCACTTCCGGTCGACTTGCTAGGTCCCGGTGTCCGGATCAACTCTGGAGGAAGCTGGTTGAAGTCAAACTGATCCGTAAATCCGATGTTTGTGCAGTGAATATTAATGTCCAAAAGTGTTAGTCGGTCGTAGCAGTAATTCACACAAGTGATTCGAGTAAATAAACTAGAGACAGTTAAGTAAATAAGTATTATATTACTAAAACTGGTAAGACGACGAGCCTCACGGTGTGAATGTGACGCCATCTTGGTCTTCTCCAATATGAACATATTTCAACACATTTCATTACATTTAACATCTCTCCGGTGTTTCTGATATCACACATCCAAAACACAAGATGGCACCAGTATTTTGATGAGATCACATTTCATTCTATATGTTCAGATTTTCATTCCCTATTCTCAAGTTCATAGTTTTGGTTTTATTTCTCTGGATGTGTGTTTATGATTCTGATCTGTTGACTATGCTGTCACCTACTGGCTGTTTGACAGATTGCTTGAATGTTTTACAGCAGAAGTCTTCAAAATGGGGTGGAAGAATGAAACCCAGGACAGAGTTGGCTCTCCAACTCAGTTTGTCTAATCTCCTCTTGTCTGTGGCGGAGATGCCACTGCCATAGCAGACCACTCCATAAAAGATGGCTGATGTCACTATTGTATCATAAAAGGTGTTCAGAAGTGGTTCCTGCACTCCAAAGGACCTCAGCATCCTGAGCAAGTACTCAACAAAAGTGAGTACACCCCTAAGAGACTACACCCCTAAATGTCCAAATTGCACACTACTTGTCATTTTCTCTCCAAAATGTCATGTGACTTGTTAGTGTTACTAGGTCTCACATGTCCATAGGGAGCATGTGTGTTCAATTTTGTAGTACAGCTCTCAAACTCTCTCATTCTGGTCACTGAAAGTTCCAACATGGCACCTCATGGCAAAGAACTCTCTGAGGATCTTAAAAGACAAATTGTTGCGCTACATGAAGATTGCCAACACCCTGAAACTGAGCTGCAGCACAGTGGCCAAGATCATCCATTGTTTTAAAAGAGCAGGGTCCACTCAAAACAGACCTCGCGATGGCCGTCCAAAGAAGCTGAGTGCATGTGCTCAGTGTCACATCCAAATGCTGTCTTTGAAAGATAGACACAGGAATGCTGTCAGCATTGCTGCAGAGATTGAAGAGGAGGAGGGGGTTAGTCTGTCGGTGCTCAGACCATATGCTGCACACTACATCAAATTGGTTTGTCAAAATGTCACCCCAGAAGGAAGCCTCTTCTGAAGTCTGTACACAAGAAAGCCTGCAAACAGTTTTCTGAAGACATATCAACAAACGACATGGATTACTGGAACCATGTTCTATGGTCTGATGAGACCAAGATTAATTTGTTTGGTTCAGATGGTCTCAAGCATGTGTGGCGGCAATCAGGTGAGGAGTACAAAGATAAGTGTGTCATGCCTACAGTCAAGCATGGTGCTGGAAATGCTATGGTCTGGGGCTGCATGAGTGCAGCAGGTGTTGGGGAGTCACATTTCATTGAGGGACACATGAACTCCAATATATACTGTGAAATAATGAAGCAGAGCATGATCCCCTCCCTCTGGAAACTGGGTCGCAGGGCAGTGTTCCAGCATGATAATGACCCCAAACACACTCTAAGACGACTACTGATTTATTGAAGAGGCTGAGGGTAAAGGTGATGGACTGGCCAAGTATGTCTCCAGATCTAAACCCAATAGAACATCTTTGGGGCATCCTCAAGTGGAAGGTGGAGGAGCGCAAAGTCTTGAATATCTGCCAGCTCCGTGATGTCATCATGGAGGAGTGGAAAAGCATTCCAGTGGCAACCTGTGAAGCTCTGGTAAACTCCATGCCCAGGAGAGTTAAGGCAGTTCTGGAAAATAATGGTGGCCACACAAAATATTGACACTTCAGGAACTTTCACTAAGGGGTGTACTCACTTTTGTTGCCGGTGGTTTAGACATTAATGGCTGTATATTGAGTTATTTTGACGGAAGAATAAATTTACACTGTTATATAAGCTGCACACGGACTACTTTTCATTGTGTCAAAGTGTCATTTTGTCAGTGTTGTACCATGAAGATATATACTTAAATATCTGCAAAAATGTGAGGGGTGTACTCACTTTGTGATACACTGTACATGATGGCATCATCCACCCCAATGCCAGGTTGGTAGGCAAACTGAAGATCAAAAGATGAGCTAACCACAGGTCGGAGATGACTAATGACTAGCCTCTGTAGGATCTTTCATCAGATGTAAAGTCAGTGCCACCAGCCAGTAGTTGTTGAGGTTCCTGGGGAGCTGCTTTTTCTGTACTGGTACCACACAAGATGTTTTCCAGAGTTGTGGTACCCAGCCTCAAGCTCATGTTGTACATGTGCTCAACAACTCCACACAGTTTATCGGCACAGGATTTGAGAAGCTTTGTACTGATGGCATTTGGTCCTGATGCCTTCCTCACCTTCATCTCATCCATTGTGATGGTGAAACTGGAGGGTGGGGTGGTTGCATTGAAAGATGTAGATTGGTAGCGAGAGTCCCTCTCTGATCTTCCTTCTCAGTTCTCTTTGCACCATTTTCAGTTCCACCTTGTCACCTGATCTAAAGGCCCTCCTCTTCTCTTTCAGGACAGCCTTTATGTTGGTCCATTGTTTATTGTTAAAGAAACACTGAGTGGAGGAAGGGAAAGCATGGTTGAAGTCTCCAGATATGAGAATAAGAGCTTTGAGTTTTGACTGTAGTCTGCTCACAGCAATGTGCAGGGCATCACAGGCATTGTCAGTGTTAGCAGAGGGTGGCATGTACAAAGCTATTGCAAACACGTGTGAAAATTCCCTCGGAATATAAACAGGTCTCAACAAGTTATGCTTTATTTTCCCTCCAAATGAAATGATCCATCATTCATATATGATAATGACATTGTAATTCCAGATATACCATTGGTTGAATTACTGCCCATGGACTGTGAACCATACAAAGACCTCTCACCTGAATGTTTCACACCTATCTCATGAATATTCAAAGTAGGTTTAGTGGCTGAGTGAAAACAGAGTGTCATCTCACATTTGTTAAGCTTTTAGAAATAAAACCACATACAGTGTCTAAAAACTATAATGAGCAGTGTGTCGCCAAAACCTCTGTTTATTCAGTTCTGAGCTCAAAAGTCTTGGCTTTGTGTGTTTTTTCACAATATATAAGCACAAGCAGATTTAGACACTTTGTACTGACACTATTGTTGCTGAGTTTGTGCTGAACAAAAGCCTGTGTAATACTTTGGAATTTTTTTTTTAGATGGGTGTAATTTGTCAGAAACGTCAAGGCATGTCAGACTACATCAGAGGGACTGAAATGCCATCAGACTCCAGGGGGTTAAACAATCAAACAGTGAAAACAATTAATAGAAAAAACAAAGCAAAAGTATTAAAAGTGAAGGAAAAAAATAAGTGGGAAACAAATTAATTTATTGTAGTTTCTATTGATTTTCTGAATTAAACACACCGGAAAACCCTAAAATGTACAATATTGAATGTGCCATGGTTGCACTTTTCTAAACTGTGAAATGTTATTAAATAAAAAGTAATTGTGTATTAAATTGTTCTTGTAGTGTTTACACTTATTTACATTAGTACATGCATGCAGTTTAAGCAAGGCTGCTGTATCTACTACATTACATCACAGATAAATGAGCAGAAAGAGGCTCACCATAGAAACGATGGGGGTGAGATACTTCCAGCAGATTGTGAAGATGAAATTGGGGCTCGTTCCCGTCATATCTTCAATGATGTTACTCATTCGTTCTGCACCTGCACAGGACAAAAACACCCTCACTGTTGACTTTAGGCAGATCAGAGCAGGTAGTGCTGATCTAGAATCAGTTTTGGTGATGATGAGTGTCATAGATAAGTAGGATTCTGATCTACCAGCCCTGCTGCTGTCTGAAGTGGGGAGTAAGTTATACTGTGTGATACTGTTTAAACCACATCCACTAGTCTGTAACACCTTCCCTAACATCTGGATGAGCATTGAGTGACTTGGTGATGGATTCTTACAGAAACATTATTTGGGTGACTATTGATTTCTAGTGTTTGTCAGCAACATTAGCCTCACAGCTCCATTTTGGAAAAGCAAGAAGCATTTGGACTCCAAACACATCTTGTCTGGTCGACTCCATCTGAGATCAGTGGGAGACTGGGTATGAAATCTGTGTAAATATGACTTCTGGGTAAACTCCACACATAATCATACTCACCGAAAAGCCAACCCACAGCCAGAGATTGAAACACAGCCAGAAACAGAATGCAGGTCCCATTACAGGCATAGTAATCGAAAAGCTGGAACACATATATCCCCCCCTAGTGGACACAGCAGAAACAAAGGAGACTTGTAAGATGGGTAGTGATATATTAATATTATACAGGCTGTCTGGTTTACTTCTTTACCAACCTACTGTGAATAACTTTAAGGCAATGAAGATCTGGGGATGAAATGTGGATTAAATACCTTAGTCTGTGTGAAAAAGATTGACATGTATGACCACAGTGCAAACAGAGGCAGGGGTGTTAATATCTGTTGACTAATATCCATGGCTGTCGGAGTGGAGGCCGCCACCCGTCCAACAGTCGCCTGCCACTGCATTAATACATTAAAGCCCTCAGTTATCCTTGTGAACACAGCACAGGATGTTGATTACTTCACTCTGAGAATTG
>BRDA01063180.1:0-10131 GCA_036984385.1 Crenuchus spilurus
TTTTCCAAGGTCCAGTTGAATTGGCTTCCTCACTTGTTTCCTTTTGAATCTCATCTTCAATGTCAACATCACGAGATTGTGATCAGAATCACAGTGTGCACTGAGGCATGTGCGTGCATTATTGATCGACTGTTTCCACTGCTTGTTGATCAGGATGTAGTCAATCTGAGCTCTGGTCTCTTGATTCGGGCTCTTCTATGTGTATCTGTGCCTGTTGTGTAGACGGAAGAGTGTGTTGCTGATTAACAACCCATGTTCATCACAGAAGTCTACCAGTGTTTGACCTCTATCATTTCTTGTACCATGACCATATTTTGCACAAATGCTGATTTTCAGTCTTTCCAATTCACTACTAAGTACTGATAACTTGCCAAGTGAGTTTAGACCCCTCACATTCCATTGTCCAATCTTGACACGAAGTCTGCTGTTTAGCTTCTCTTCATCTTCTTTCCTTGTTGTGTGTGTGTGTGTGTGCGTGTGTGTGCGTGCATGTATGTCTGTGTGTGTGTGTGTGTGTGTGAGTGTGTGTGTGTGTGTGCATGTCTGTGTGTGTGTGAGTGTGTGTGTGCATGTCTGTGTGTGTGTGTGTGTGTGTGTGTTCCTGTTTGCATGTCTTGGTCTAAATACTTTCCAACCACAGAAATCAGCTTCATGTACTTCCCCTCATCTGTTTTTCAAAACCACATGACTGCAGCAGTGGGTAGAGGGCCAGTATCGGTGCTAGGCATTTGAGTGCCCTAAGTACAGCTTAAGCCTATGTCTCACTATGTAAGGTCATCTTCTCCCATTGCTCCGTAGTGCAGATCTGATGCTCATGTGCCCATTGTAAGAGCTTTTGGTGGTGGAGAGGGGTCAGCATGGGCATTCAGACCCATCTGTGACCCCAAACACAGCCAGCTGTGATACACTCTGTGTTGTAAACTTTGTCATAACCAGCAGTAACGTTCAGATCTGTGTAGATTATGAGTAAGTGATGACAGCTGTTTTTACACATCACTGCTCCTCAATTCTACTTGCTCTTGATCGAAGGCTCCTTATCAGGGACGTCTCTACATTAAGGGCTGGTTGGGCTCGGCCCAACCAGATGTCGCTGTTGAGCAGTGTGTGACATAATCAATAATTTTGTTTACGTTTATTTGATTTAAATATTATTTTCTAACATTGTTGTGTATTTGACTTATGTAAATGTCAGTAGTTCTCAATACATGTAAAATATTCCTGTACGTGCTGTATAAGGTCAATACTTTCAGCAGTCTTCATTTAGTTAGTGTGTATGGGGCCGGCCCATCAGCATCCATTTAAGCGAGTGAGCAGTAGAAAGCACTGTAATGAGCTTTCAGTAATGAGCTGTGGGGCACATAATGCTGGCCCCATGCTTGCAGCAGCCAATAAAAATGAAAGATTTGCATATGCAAGCTTATGTGAATATACTTTACAGTTCCAGTGTTACTACGCAGCTTGTCGCTCAAAAACATCACAGTAGCTGTTAGCCACTTCTAGCTAGGCAATATAATGAATCACTTCGACAATTTAATGAAAGTTAACAGTTAGATACACAGACAGTCATCTTACCTCAGTAAAAGCTTTATTTACTTTATTCATGACTGGACTGGATTGTATTTAAGTTGCTTTGGTCACAATAACAAAAGTAAAGGCAACAGAATACCACCACTAAGTAAGTCTCCCAGCAGCGGAAACATCTCACGTCAGGGGTGCCAAATTTGGCACAACACCGGATTATGCTTTTTGTAATTTCATTGATGAGGTGCATCTGTGGTTGAATTAACTGAGCGAGTAGGTTTGTGTGTAGTTTCACTGATGAGTGGGATGCTGCCCACAGAATTTATTGTGCCCCAAACTTTCTATTCTAGAGACACCATTGCTCCTTAGAGCTTCATTCACACCTCCAGTTACAAATTGAACATGTGAATAGACATCATTTACTTTTGAGATTTTAGGCACTTAGCACAGCACTCAGAGCACACTCCAGAGCGGCTTACAGTTTGGGTTAATTGCCTTGCTCAAGGGCACTTCAAGGGCACTCCTTCCAGTCACAAGACCAGATCCCTAACTACCAGGCCACGGCTGTCCCCCATGATCTGTGCTAACTAGTGGAAAGTACCTCTGAACCCTCATATCAGCCATGTCTAAAATAACATTCAGCAGCATTGTTCACTTTAGTAATATAAGTACAATTTCTATTGTACTAAAAGTACTAAAACTAACAATGTTTTGTGATAAACATGCTCAGTTACTAGCTGTCAGAGTTCTTGTCTGTGTTCAGGTTCCCCCATCTCTAAGTGCTTTTGTTTACATTCTGTGTTTAGGTCTGCGTCTCATGTGCTTTTGTTTATCTTGTGTACAGTGGCTTATTAGTTAGCATGTTCGCCTCTCAGCGCTGAGGTCTTGGGTTCGAGTCCACATCTGAGCAGAGTTTCCATGTTCTCCCCGCGTCTGCGTGGGTTTCCTCCCACAGTCCAAAAACATGGAGGTCAGGTGAATTGGATACTCTAAAATGGCCCTGGCGTGTGTATGTGTGTATGAATGTATGTATGCCCATGCATGGTTGGCACTCTGTCCTGGGTGATCCCTCTAGTGCTGGATGCAGTCCTCCAGGTGGACGGTCGCTTCCAGTTGAGAGTACACTGTGCGCGACTGGCTACCATTTCTTGACAGTGTGTGCTTGAATCTAAGCATGTAAATGAAGTGTGTTGATTGTAAAGCGTCCGTGTACGCTTGTACGATAAGCTTGAGCCATGGGAGGTGCATCACTTCAGCCACCCCTCTTCTTACCCTGATGCGCAGATCACTCAGGAACAGGGTAAATCTAAACTCATCATTTATTTATTTATTATTTATACTCCCTATGAAACTGAAGCTGTTTTTGCCTGTTAGACACAGATAAGTGTTTTTATTAAGGCTACGCAGCTGTTTAGTCCCAATCCCTGGAGTTCCCTTCATATTGTGTGTGTGTGTGTGTGTGGAAATGCTCTTAGTTTCACTATTAAACATATCCCTGTGTGCTACTGTTGTTTTTCTATTTGATTTCACCAAACGTTTCATTGATCGGTGATCATGATCATTCAAGATATTTTTCCAAAAACATTCCTTGCTAGAAGATAATGTTTCCTCCACACTGTCCTTCCACTTTTTAGTAATACGTTGTACAGTTTTTAGCCTGATTTTAGTAGTTTTAGCATCTCCTTGTATGTTTTCTCTGCTTGATGCCAATCATTTGACCTTCTGAAACTGATTAACATTTTTTCCATGACCACAGGTTGTGTCTGTTGACATGGTTGGTTAACAAATGTGAAGCTACTCACTGCATCAGTTAAGCTTAAATACAGGCAGTCCCCGGGTTACGTTGTCTCCAAGTTACGATGTTTCATGGTTACAACACATCTCCTATTTACTGTATAAAGCCTTGTTTCGTGTTTGGTGTGCGCGGTGGAGGAATACACGGTTACGCGGCTGTTTCATTTCATTATTAAACGTATTTTATATGTTTTTTGATTACTGTGTTAGGATATGTGTTAGGATAGGATAAGTGCTTACAGTATGTTATTTATGTACAGTATGTACGTATGTTCCGACTTACACGAATTTTGGTTTACGACGCAGGAACAGATCAACGTCGTAAATCGAGGACCGCCTGTAACTTGTTGCCAGCTGAAGCATAATCACCCATGCAGTAATTATCCAGTGAGAGGCTCTTACCCATTTGCTTAGTTAAATCCAGATGGTGACCTTTTTCTTGGCCAGTCAGTGAATATATACTGTGAAACCAATTTGTGAACACTCTTCATTCTACATTTATATCACTTTCATATTTATACTTGGACTGGTTAGTGTTTTATTTGGCAAAATATCTAGCACACACACACACACACACACACACACCTCTATGTCTCTATGTATTTTTGCACATCATGGTTTCCAACCACAAACTGATCTCCAGCCTTTCACAACAGTCACACTTTTAAAGATAAGACCACATGATGTTTTTTTCTTCTCACAACCACTGAAGTGAAGAAATGTTTAATGATCACAGAAAACACCACAGAGTTTAATTACATTAAGTTTTATATTAACCAGTAAACTGACTGTAAATAAAATGTAAATAAAAAGTGTTTCTTACATTGACTTTGACTTTTATTTCACATCAGACAGTATGAACAGCAGATATTTCATGTTTTCTCTGCTCAACTTCATTTTATTTGTTAATACACATCAATTCCTGCATTTCAGACCTGAAACACTTCACAAAAATTTTGGAATGTCCAAAAAATGTCCAAAAATTCTCCACGTCCTCTTTTGGGGTCCAGTCAGGACTGCAGGCAGGACAGTCCAGTACCAGTACTATCTTCTGGATGGTCCTTTAGTCTTTGGTCTGCAGCACATGGTGTCTATTTCTTTCTAAAAAGAAACACAGATTATAGTCTGACCACAGGACGTGTGTCCACTGTGTGAGCTCAGAGAAATCTGTGCTTCTTCTGATCTAAATCTATTCTTTGCTTTTATTTCAACCCAAAGCTAAGGGTGCTTTCACACCTGAAAGTCTGGACCATGGTCCAAACCAAGGCTTGTGTGTTTGATATTTTGTATGTATTTGTTTATATTTTTAGGAGCGCACCAATGACTTTTATTGTGACACGCCTACATCATGTTGTCATCACTTACGTGGGTTGCATCTTCCTACACTGGACACTGATTGGTTTGTTACAGACAAGCATGCACAGCAGCAGAAGCAAGCAGCGTGAGCTCCTGTGCTGCTCTGTAAAGAGGTAGTTCTTCTCTCTCAGGTAAAGTGTAAGGTGAGCGGAGAAGCAAGAGAAATGAGCAAACAACACCTAGAGCTGAGAAACAACGGTGTTTTTACAGAGCAGCACAGGAGCTCACTCTGCTTGCTTCTCACTGCTGCGCATCAAACATTAACACTGACTTTCTAGGAAATGTGGCTTATTGCATTAGCTAGCTATCTTCCCAAGAAATGTATGTTATTGTTAGCTAGCTAGCAATAAGCCACATTTCTTAGGAAGTCAGTCAGTTTTATTGATTAATAATTAAAACTTCCCATGAACATTTATAACTACTAGGTCTGTCAAAGTTAACGAGATAAAAACGCATTAACGCGATCACGATCAATTTAATGCAATAAAAACATTAGTGCCATTAACGTAAATTATATTTGGCCCTGCGAGTCATCCACGCACTGTTGCCAATTTGGCGAATTTGTCACTTTATTTAGCGAGTTTTTAGACCCCTCTAGCGACATTTTTGCAAAAAAAGCGACTAGCGACAAATCTAGCGACTTTTCAAATCTAGAGACTTTTGAAGACTCCACATGACTGTTCTGCAGTTACTGTCCCCAGTGAGCAGCGACTGCTCAGTGAGTCCCTCCACTAGCCCAAATCACTGACAGGCAGTTAGTATCACAGTAGCATGGCGCAGCCTCCCTGCTGTGCTTGTTGGAGTTTTATTTATTGGATACGATTTGTTCTGTGAGGCAACAATCAGAACACGGAGGGGTGTGATCATGATAACTTTGAATCCGGTGCTAAACCGTCATTGCTAGTATGAAGGCAAGCCGGACAACTAGCCTTCGACTACAACATACAAAATAAAGAGTTAAGTGAAGCTGTGACAGAACACTAACACATTTGTCTTCTCATATTATAAACTGTCCCATAATCTGTGCTTCCAAAGTTGTTCAGTTTAGTGAGCATGTTTTACTCAGAGCATGTTTTAATCTTCTAACATTTATATAGATTTATACATATGCTTACTTTTCTTCTATTCTCATGGCACTTCTCTGCTCCTAAAGCTGCTTTTAGACTAGAACACGACATAGTCAAAAACAAAAAGCCTTATAATAGTTCCACCCAAACCAAACTGCCATTAATGAGTAAAATCACTGACTTAGTAAAAACAAAAAAAGCCTGAAGCCACCATGGCATTAGTTATGACTGAACACTGTTCCATGCTGGCATGTGATCACATTCAATTTGATATTCTAACATTCAACAATACGAGACAGAATAGATGTATGTATAGTGGGTCGTTATTTCATAAAGTTCATTTTTAGTCCTAACATGTTTAGGGTGTTTTTCCTAACTTTTTGTCTCTGCAAACAAGTTATTCCACGCGATTGTGATTGGCTGTAGAGTCCGTGGGTGGGGCGGTAGTGGCGCTGCCTCGTAGGAAGCGCTGCTTGGCAGTCCTTCATAAGGGCCAAATACACCCTTGTGCTTTATTCCACTCTCCAAAAGCCTAGATTACAACTACATGCAAATGGCAAATTATGGCAATTAGGTGATGACGTCATATAGTGACATTTAGGACAGCCAATAGATACTTTACTTACTGAGGAATTGGCAACAGTGGGCAGAACTAAGTTTAGCAGAGATAAAGTTGTGATACACACTGAAAGGCTGAAGAGTCTGCACAGCTGAAATGGATTACAGGCTGATTTTTCTCACACTTATATGTTCATCTTTATACCCAACATCAGCAGGTTAGTCTGATCTTCATTAAAACTCTTTATATATATATATATAATTTTTTTTCTCGGTTTCTTATTCGTAGACTGGTGGTAAATTAATCATGTGACATTGTTCATGTCGTGCGTTTGTTAATTATGTGACCATCAATAATAATCTGTGTATCATTCATTCAGTTGATATTCGATTCAAAATCAAAATGTGAAAAAGGTCCGTGTACTTTTCGGTCATTCGTTTTTTATTTTAAAAACAGATATTAAAGAACGAAAAACATATGGTTATATGATTTTCATTTCAAACACCAAATCCATATCATATACAACGAATTATATTATATTTTCCTTTGAAATCATACCTTAAAATTGCCAATAATAAGAAACCGAAAAACGGCCAGTCTTTTATTGATCTCAAACCGAAAGTTTAACGCCGTCGTCAAGGCAACTGAAGGTGCGTAAATACTCAGCGCTCAGCTTATTTTTTTCAGTTTTCTAAGTTTTGAGAGAATCTTTCAGAACGACGCTGGAGTTAGTTACTTCTTCACAGTTTCAGATTCGTTTGGTTCCTTTTTTTTTTTTTTTAACGTTTTGCACCAATTTTAAGTAAGTTCAACTAAAAATCTTTTGTTACACCAATTCAATTGTATTATAACTTACTTAAAATTGGTGTAAAACGTTTCCTTAATTTCTTTGAATTAGACTGGCTTAATATTTAAAGGTGAATATGTAAATTGAGCTTGATTTCTTTGAGTTAGACTGACTTAATATTAAGTTGTATTAACCTAATACAATTGAGTTGGTGTAACAAAAGACGTTAATACAGATGTTAATATGTTGGTGTAATACATTATTTAAAACTTTTACAAGCTTTTTAATAAAAAATTAATGCATTATATTAATTTACTGTATGTCTCTGCTAAACATTTTTGTGAAATTGTGAGGCGGCAGGCTGTTGAGGTAGAACACGGAGGCAGAGATGCTGAAAAACGGGTTTTTATTGAATGACAGATAACAGAAAACAATGCAGTACGAGGGCTGAAAACACAAGGCTCTACGAGGGCTAGGACTGGGAACAAGACTTAATGACTAGGAGACTTGACAAGGTTCACGGCAAATAACAAACTAGCTGACAGATGACACAATCGAGACAGAGCTGTACACTACCTGAAGACAGAACGAGGACAAAGCTAGAGACAGACGAAATGGACAGAATGACCTGCAGGGAACAAAGGACAAGACAGAGCATATAAAGGCACAAACTGACTACATGGAACAAGGAACACCTGAACACAATAATCACAAAGACACATGACAAGACAGGAAGTGTTTTCTAGCCTGAGTGAATTATTTTAGTCAAAGCTCTGTCTGCTGTGGATACTGATGTTGTTGTTGTTGTTGTTGTTACTGGTGATGTGAGGAGTTTGACTGGGCAGAGACTTGTGTTTATAGTGTAAATAAAGTGAGTTATACAGTATTAGATTAAAGAGCAGAGATGATTTACAAGACCTCCAGAACAGTCCATGTGCTGATGCATATCCAGAGTCTAAACCACTGTTTTTATTCATAAGTGTTATATTACAGTGTTTAAATAGTTTCTTTGCTGATGGATTTAAGGTCATATTTTATTTTTCTCTGCATTCATGTTGTACTACTTGTATTCAAAATCTTAATTACACAGCTGACTGTAAAAGATGAGCCTTTGTGTTGGTATCTGATCAGCAGTGTGAGATAACTGACTCATAGAATAAATAATCCAGAATAAAATGTGAATATAAACATAATTTACAGCATCACTTTGACTCTGAGTAATGATTCAGTTAAAATCTGTTTCAGTCACACACACTCTGCAGTATTTCTACACTGGAGTCACTCCCGGAACAAACATCTCAGAATTCACTGCTGTGGGTTTGGTGGATGGAGAGGTGTTTGAGTACTATGACAGTAACATCAGGAGGATGATCCCAAAGACAGAGTGGATAAAGAAGGTTGCTGATGATGATCCAGGTTACTGGGACACATACACACAGACTCTGCAGGGCAATGAGGAGACTTACAAAGTTAATGTGGCTACTCTAATGCAGCGCTTCAATCAGACTGCAGGTGAGCATGAACACTACAGTGACGTCTACAACAGACTGTGTGTGATTTAGGTTATTCTAAAGGATGACTGTGTTCTCACTGTGTGTGTGTGTGTGTGTGTGTTCAGGTGTTCACACAGTGCAGTTTATGTGCAGCTGTGAGCTGGATGATGATGGAACCAGAAGAGGTTACTATGAGTTTGGTTATGATGGAGAAGACTTCATCAGTCTGGATGTGAACACTCTCTCCTGGACTGCAGCCAATCAGAGAGCTGAGATTACTAAACACAAGTGGGATGTTACAAATGAAGCTAATCACCAGAAGAACTACCTGGAGACTGAATGTACTGAGTGGTTACAGAAGTATGTGAGTTATGGCAGAGACAGTCTGGAGAGAAAAGGTAAAGTCTGATCTGCAGCTCAGCTTTAAAACACTTTCTTCCAAAGTAGAAGAATTGAGCAAATAAATATATATTCAGTTTAAAAATAAGTGATATTATTAGGTGAGAATATCAGGAACTGTCTGCAAAACTGTTGACGTGTACATTTCAGTTACATGTTAAGTTTCATAATATTACATTAATTCAATAAAAATGAAACATTTCCAGAATAATTTAACAAATAAACTCAGCTAAATGACTATAAAGTATTTTATGTAAATGAATCACAAAGTATAAATGTATATTTATTATACAGTTAATGACAGTATTTCTAAAGGCTGCAGATGATTGTTCTCATTATTGATTGGTTGTTTGTTTTACAGAATATTCAAATAAACTCATCATGTGTTTATTCATGTTCCTCAGTTCCTCCTAAAACAGAGCTGTTCCAGAAGGACTCTTCTTCTCCACTGGTGTGTCTCGCTACAGGCTTCTTCCCTAAAGAAGTGATGATATACTGGCAGAAGGATGGAGAGGAGGTTCATGAGGATGTGGAGCTCACAGAGACGGTACCCAATGAGGATGGAACCTTCCAGAAGAGAAGCATCCTGACTGTCTCACCTGAGGAGCTGAAGAAGAACAAATACACTTGTGTAATTGGTGTGCAGCACAGTGGTGTGGAGGAGCACATACACTTATCTGACATCAGAGTCCTGAACGGTAGAGACATCTGACACTAATAACATCATCTGTATGTTGATCATCACTGTGTTTATGTAGTTAATACACATCTACACTGATGTCTCTGCTGCTGTTTCAGATGAAGGGCCAGCTGGAGGACCACATGCAATGTTTTGTGAGCTTTGGTACAGTATGGGTTGTTCTCTTGATTGTTGTCATTAGTGTGTGCTTTGTGGTATTTCTTATTTGGAAGCAGAGGAAGTGAAGAGAGAAGTATGGTATAATATAAACAATAAAAACTAAAAAAGTAAACTAAGCTGACAGCTGTAATTTTGGCAGGATGAAGGACAGGGGCGATGTGGGCAGAGGATGGGGGCGATGTGGGCAGAGGACGGAGGACAGGGGCGATGTGGGCAGAGGACGGAGGACGGGGGCGATGTGGGCAGAGGACGGAGGACGGGGGCGATGTGGGCAGAGGACGGAGGACGGGGGCGAT
>BRDA01063182.1:1355-12169 GCA_036984385.1 Crenuchus spilurus
CTGGTTGTGGTCGTTTACTATGCCATGGGTGTCTGACGGTACTGACGTATCTCTGACGTCTTTGAAGTGTGGTGATGATACAAGCAGCAGCGTTTTGTACAAGCTGAAGTCTACGGATGGTTTTTAAGGGAAGGCCATACAAGAGGGAATTACAATAATCTAGATGTGAAATTACTAGACTATTAACAAAGATAGAGGCTGTGTGAAGGGTGAGCGAGGGACGAAGGCGGTTAATGTTCCTAAGATGAAAGTATGCAGAGCGTGTGATATTGCTTTTAAAACAAATTCTTATTTACAATGGCAGCTTGGCAAGTGCCACTTGAGGTACAAGGGAAATACAGGACATAAACAATGGGGAATCTATGTGTGAAGTCCATTGTGAAGTTTCTGCAGTCTCTATGCAGTCATGGCAGTCTGTGGGTACCGTATCATTTGCTGGTGTTGGTCCACTGTGTTTTATCAAGTCCAAAGTCAACACAGTTGCCTACCAGGAGATTTTAGAGCACTTTATGCTTACATCAGCTGAGAAGCTTTATGGAGATGCCAATTTCCTTATCCAGCAGTGCGAAGCACCAATCCACAGTGCCAAACCACTACCAAAACCATATTGCTGTTATTGACTGGCCAGTCAACTCTCTGGACCTTAACCCCATAGAGAATCTATATGAGGTATTATCAAGAGAAAGATGAAAAACACCTGGCCCAGCAAAATGTGCTAAGCAAAGGCCACTATCAAAGTAACTTGGGCTTCAATAACATCACAGCAGTGACACAAGCTGATTACCTCTATGTCAACTCATGCAGTATTTTGTGGTGAAGGAGATAAAACCAAGTAAAAATGTAGCTTAAGCTAAAGCTGCATTAAATGGAAATTGCATCTAGCGCATGCGCAGTAGCGACGAAAAGTGAGGCAGTGCTACCGCTGGGGTAAGGCCCCTTTTGAGTCTCAGTATAATTTACTGCTGAACAAGACAACACTTCTCTTCAAAAATGTCAAAGTAAAGATTAAATCTTATTAACAGAACCAAACAACGTAAAGTAAGTTGAGTATTTCTAACCTTAGCTGCTGTGACAGAGAGAATGCGCATCCACAACTGTCAGATTTCTCTGTCAATCAACTCAACCTAGCTGCCAATAACCTTATCACCACACCCCTTGAAACACCCCCAAATAACTTTTAGAAAGAGTACTGGTGGTTAACTTTATCATAAAAAGTACTGGTGGTTAATTAGCATATGCACAGCTTGTTTAATTAAGACAGTACAACTGACAAAAAACTAATTTCAAAGTTAATTGTAGCCCCCATTCAAAATAGCGCTTTGTGGGTGGGGTTTAAAATTGTACTGCAAACAGTCACCAGAGGGCATCAGACGCGTTGGCCTAACTGCTGTAGTTGTGTCCAGTTTTGTATACAGGCTATGCTAAAGACTCATATAGAGTGAGGCCACTCTTTAAAACGGTGTTAAACCGAAAGGTGAAACAAGAGAAACGAGCAAACAACGACACATCGAGGTGAGAGACAAGAACTGCGGTCTTTGCAGAGCTACACAGGTCGCCACTTTGCTCGCTTCTCACTGCTGCGCGTGCTCGTCTGTCTTTGCGCGCTTCTCACTTTTCTGCTCAAGTTTCTGCTCCCTGCATAATTACAACAGGAAATACGTCAGAGGTTAAAATGTGACTAGCTATATTGTTTGCCCTAAAATGGGAGGGTCCAGGCAAAATATAAGCACTCCGTTTAACGCTGTTTTTGCGCTCATATTAAAGACTGTGATCTCGCTTCATCTCTTTGACCTGATTGGCAGTGAGCAGCAACAAGTTGTTGTCACGATGTTGACAGGTGGTTGCTATTGCTAAGGTGCTCCTAGGTGGTTTCTATCCTTTCCGAGGTAGTTGTTAAAGTGTTGTTCGGTTGATATGGTAGTTTTGGTGTTTACTCGGGTGATGCTAAGTGGTTGCTATTGTATACAAGGTGATTGCTATACTGTGGCTAGGTGGATGCTAAGTTATCCAAAGGGGTTGCCAGTGTGTTCGCTAAGATGGTGGTAGACAATAAGATGTCTCAGGTGGTTGTTAAGGTGTTGGCTGGTCATTGTAATGATAATTTGATGGTTGCTTGGGCATTGCTAAGTGGCTGCTAGTACTGAGTAACCAAACATTCTACAAGTTTTCCTTGAAGTTGAAGTCATGAACACCATATGTTGGATTTCTTAAAAAAAAAAAAAACTTTAAAAAAACATAAAGTTGTTAACTATTGATTACACCACAGTTAGTTCTGACCCTGCAATCTGATTGGCTGAGAGATGTTCTAGGAGTGCATTATGACTGAAGCTATTTAAGTATTACTCCATCACATACATGTATTATTGCTTAATTAGCTTTAAGTTAATTTATAGTGTATGTTTAAAAGAGATATTGTAGAATGTTGAGAGTTTTAATTGCTTTGTTTTTTTTTTCATTTTGCAATGATGCTCATGTCGGCACACTTATTTTGGTTTACATTGTAAGTCACCACACGAAATGTAAAAAAAATACATATTGTATTCCTTTAAGAATTTCACCTGTCAGTGACAGTGTCTGAAAACCATGTGGAGATTGGATTGGGTTGGGCTGGTATGTTTGGACTCTATTCAAAGTAGAGGTGTTATTACTTTGATAAATGACATTCAACAGTGTAAATGTGGTAAGCAATTAAAAGAAGCAGATGGAAGAATACTAGTTATTTCATCTAATATTTAAAGATTATCACACAACAAACAGTATTAACCCATTCATGCAGTGAAACACACACGCACACTAGTGAACACACTAGGCTGTGAGAATTTGTGCCCGAAGCGGTGGGCAGCCCTTATCCTCTGGCGCCCGGGGAGCAGTTAGCGGGTTAGGTGCCTTGCTCAAGGGCACTTCAGTCATGTCCTGTCTAGGGACAAGACCAGATCCTTACCACTAGGCCATGGCTGCCCCAGTTCAGTTTTGCTACAGGATAAAGCCTTCAAAGACTAGATGAAAAGTCATGTTGACACTTGCATAGAGGTTAATGTCCTGTCAATTACGTCGGCTGGTGAGGTATGGGAAGTCTTAAAGGCTTATGTGAAAGAGGTGGCCACAACTTTCTTTTAAAATAAAGCAAAATTCAAAATGGCTAACAGTTTAGAAGAAGGTTCAGGAGGCTGAAGTTAAGTCTAAGCTATACATTAGCTCATTAACTGTGGATGGGGCTCTCAGACTCCTGTGCAGTTGCATTAAAATCCAAGAATACACAATTTGTACAACATAGTCAGGGTGTCATTGTCCTGGTGAAGCCAACAGATATCAATAATGCATTCAGATAATTTTATGACAGCCTTAACGCAACACATATATCCTATATAAGTGAAGCAGATGTTTTTGTTTTTCAGCAGAGAAAATCAGATAAGTGACTGGAAATACTTTTATAGAAAGCACCCAAACCGGATAGTTTTATTGCCGTTTTTTTTAATATGCGCAGGCCAAAACCTGTTATTACTGCAGATGCATAATGAGACTTCAGAGAAGGCCCTAACCTGGGCCTTAATTTCTATTATTCAAGAAGGGGAAGAACTCTTCTGAGTGCATCTACTACTGAACAGAAAAAAATGTGATCTCCAACATTTTTAAGCTTAAATTAGGTTCAAGGCATTTTTGTTTCAGATGTTATTTTGTCACATTCTTCCTGCAAACATGTCTTAAGATGTGCAAAGTATAGGTTGTTTCAAAATATTCCACACATTCTCTACTGGGGACAGGTCAGGAATGCAAGCAGGCCAGTTCAGTTCCTGTACCTTCTTCTTTTGCAGCCATGCCTTTGTAGTGTGTGCACTGGTGGACCCCCTTGTGCGTCTATGGTCGAAAAAACAAAAAACCAAACGTCACCAAAATACCCTCCAAAATGGCAAAAAGTGCCCTGTTAGCTGCCCTTCACATGAGAATTGAGAATTCACATTATTGAGTGGCCCTTTTGTTGCGATAAATTATGATAGTGTGCCCTCTAGATCAAGAAAGATTGATAATAAGTGAGACCCCTTATTTGTTTGCCATGCTGTTTACAACATCCAGGTTTAGGGTTAGTTTCTTAATATAATCTTTAATTGTAAATATTATATCAATATCATCTAATATATTTAGTATAATAGTATATTCAGGTGCTTCACTGCTGCTATTTCAGTGATATATTGTTGACGTGCCACTGATACTCTGTTGAGAGTTTATTAATTAGCTACAAAGGACCACTCAAAACAATCTAACCAACAAAAACATCTCTCCCATGACAAGTCAATAAAACTACATAAAACTGTCCAGTAGGTGGCAGAATAGTTAGGTGTTGACACAGTAAGGACTGATTTAAAACACCTTATTTTATACTTGCGTGTACAAGTCAAACATTTACAAATATGTCACTATATCTAATTAAAATGATCAGAAATGATCTTGTTCTATTCTTGACTAATATGGGCTATAAAATTATTCTATATTTTGCAGTGCCGCTGTAATGATTACAATGATGCTTATTTCAAGAAATAATGCATAACACATGTACAAAATGATCAGCCATTGGAATTTGACTACAATAATTTTAATTTTTTTCACAGTAACATAGTAAGCATATAAGGAGTAACAATTGTTTTCTGAACAAAAATAACTCACATAAATGATATAGTCCAAAACTAACCCTGAAGGAGCTGTTGTTTTCCAGCAGAGACTTGAGCATCTGTCCATGCAACCACAATAAGCAGTACACGCCATAAAGCTGGGCTTTAAGGAAGAGTGACCAGAAAAAAGCCTTTACTGACAGACAAAAATAGAAAGGCTCATTTTGAGTTTTCCAAAAGGCATGTGGGAGACTCCCCAAATGTATGGAAGAAGGTCTTCTGGTCAGATGAGACCAAAATTTAACTTTTTGTCCACCAAGGAAAATGCTATGTCTGGCGCAAAACCAACACATCATCCCAAGAACACCATCCCCACAGTGAAACATGGTGGTGGCAGTATCATGCCGTGGATTTTTTTTTCAGCAGCAGGGACTGGGAGACTGATCCGAGTTGATGGGAAGATGGGTGATGCTAAATACAGAGATATTCTTGAGCAAATCCTATTTTGGTCTGTCAGTGATTTGAGACTGGGACGAAGGTTCACCTTCCAACAGAACAGTGACCCAAAGCATACTGCTAAAGCAACACTGGTGTTACGCTCCGCTATGTTGTGTGTGTGTGTGGATGTGTCCGTGTATCTCTCTCCCTCTTGCTCTCTTCCTCTCTCTGTCTGGTATACAGGTCTACCAGACAACAACTTCCTGGTTTCTGCCCTACGTGCTGACTCCACCCACTGGAAGGCTGACTCCGCCCACTCTGATTGAGAGGCCTACACTTATTAAGCCAAACTCAACTTAAAGTCTTGAGTTGAAGTAAATAGAAAGAATGATTTCATTTAACTTAAAACTTTAAGGCAGCTTTTGAACTTCAGTTTTTAAGTTGAAGCTGATATAATTTTTTACAGTGTATATGAATGAATGAATGTTACACTTATATAGCGCCTTTCTAGATACCCAAGGACGCTTAATATATAAGCTTCCCCCTGCTCTATAAGCTTCCCCTGTGCCCATTTCAGCAGCCCTGTGCTCGACCATTTTTGTGATTTTTGACTGTGTTTTGATTCGATTGTGCTTCCGCTTTTTGACCTGCTTGTGCTTGTTTTGTTTAGTGTAACATTTGTCACTCTTAGTTTGTGTCCATTCTGTGTATTTTCTATGTAACACCAGGTGTAGGGTTTGGTTGCCATTTTCTTTGTTAACACTGTGTTTATCCCCTATTTTTGTTTAGTCAGGGAGATAGGTTAGTTTCTTGTCTTTTCTTTACTTTTGTTTGAGGAGGTAAGTTAGTTTTGCTGTATTTAAGTTAGCGTGGGTTGTTTGTTTGTTGTTTTGGCCTGGAACAAACCTGAAGTTTGCACGGTGTTGTATTGTTGTTTTGTTCCCCAAAATACACAATTTTCCCAGTATAATCATTATTTACATACAATTTCTGTCTCAATCCTTTTATTTGCATCCATCATATCATTTTACAGTTGTTACGACTCGAAACCCTAGACCGGGTTGTAACAACTGGTTTTAGGAGGAAACATGTAAATGTATTGAAAAAGTCAAACCCCAGACCTTAATCCAATTGATAATTTGTGCTCAGATTTGAAAATTGCTGTTCACCAGCAGAAACCATCTAACTTGAAGGAGCTGGAGCGGTTTTGCCAGGAGGAGTGGGCAAAAATCCCTGTGGCAAGATGTGGCAAGCTCATAAAGACTTATTCAAAGTGACATTCAGCTGTAATTGCTGCAAAAGGTGGCTCTACAAAGTACTGACTTTAGGGGGGTGAATAGTTATGCACACTTAAGTTTTCTGTTATTTTGTCCTATCGCTTCATGATAAAAAGGAAATCTAATGTTCAAAGTTGAAATTATGCCAACCTTCAAATAATCAATTGTAATTCCAGATTGGGAGGTAGCAAAACACAAAAAAGGGGGTGAATACAAACTTAGAATTAGTAGACCAGAGGAGGATGGGTCCCCTATGTGAGTCTGGTTCCTCCCAAGGTTTCTTCCTCCAGCTCTGAGGGAGTTTTTCCTTGCCACTGTCGCCGTTGGCTTGCTCACCGGGGATTAGGGATTAATGATTTGATGTCTGTTATTACTAACCCTGTAAAGCTGCTTTGTGACATCAGTTGTAAAAAGCGATTTATAAATAAATTTGATTGATTGATTGAATACTTTCACAAGGCACTGTATATTGGGACATGATATATCCTACACATGTCAACTTGTGATGTTCTTCTGAATCACATCCTTGCTCTTCTAGATAAAATCTTTTTCATATGTGTCGTTGTTCCTATTTTTGTACAAAAAGTGTCTTTATATAATATATGTTGATATCACAAACAAGCTCCCACACACAATACAAAATGACACTGAATGGAAGCTGAATCCAAGTTGTGAAAGAAGTTCTCATTGAATAGACCTTAATCAGAATGTCTGTAAACATAACAGTTGGGTTTAATGTTTCTTCTGTGGCAATAAGTAAATAGTCATACAGTCATAATAATGCAAACAAACTAGACTGAACCAAAACACTGACAATAATCTTGTGTTTGAGGCTTTAATATCACAACTACATAATAGATTAGCCTTAAGTTTTCACTTCTTCACACTCAATGAAGTCTGCAGTTTCCTTCTTCTCAGGACAGTTTGGTAGCTACAGTTACGATGTCCTTTATATAATAAATGTAATAGAGAAATTAGACTTTAACTGTCACCTCAAATCAGACAAAAATGGAGTCTCAGCAGCTGAACTTTTCTCCAGTGAATCTGTGTGCAGAGCTGGAAACTGTGCTGAGATACTGCTGACAAGCAAATATTTAGGCTGATAAGCAATTCCCTGAAGAAGTGTGTGGTTTCATAAAACTGTAATTGAGGCTATGTTCGGACAGCAAGCCCAAATCTGATCTTCCAACCTATATAGATTATATCCAGATTGATTTTTGGTAGTCCAGACAGCCAAAATCCACATGTACCCATTTTTGGCAAATCTGATCCAAGCCAGATTTGGAGGTGCTTTGAAATATGACTAAAATTGGGTTTATACAAATCCGTCTCAGTCTGGACTACCTGGTCACTCAAATCGGATTTTTAAGTGCCTTTCACATCGCTTGCAATGCGACAAAGAATAACATAAATTCCAGATTGAAGGAAGTGCTAGGATCCAAGAAGTGCGTCCCAAGCTGCTAGGTCTATAAACACTCTCCAGCCCACTGTCTGACAGAAAGCAGCCACACACAAACTTAAAAATAACCCAAAATGGAATCTGCAGTGTATTCACAGATATTTTGGACAGTTCTAATTGATTTTAACTATTCTTCATCTATTTTTAATTCTAATCTTATTATAATCTTACTTTCTCTTTCATTTTTGAGTTAACTATGAACTTTTTAGCTATTAAAACACAATACTGTTCCTTCTGCTCTGCTCTTATTTATATTTTCAGATCCCATTTCAGTGAATTTTTCTACCTAAGTCTACCTATGGAAAGTTTTTTTTGGTCATGTTAATTTTTTAAGGCAGTACAAAACTACAAACCTGGCAAGCCTTAAGCCATGTCACCTGTAGTTACTACTTCCTCCTTCATTACCACAGCCACGCAAGCAGATATACTTGGGATGTCTGAATAGGCAAATGCGAACTGATCTCTTGCAAAAAACAGTGAGGACAAATCTCAGCAGATCTGATTTGAGAAGCAACAAATAATTTTTAAAAACTAGTAAATATATTTAAAATAAGATTACATTTTATTCTTGAACTTGTCGTGAACTGGTGCACTTTTGATAGCCGAGGAAGTGAGTGGTCACTTTGTGTTCCTCAAAACAAATATTCTTCTTCAGTTCTGCTACAGCAAATGACCCCTTTCCTCTTTGTGAATTTGTGTTAAAAGGTGAAATCACTGAACAACATGGCTTTTCATTACATCAACTGAATTATAAATGTACATTGGCCTTAGTTCACCCTCTTCTTACAAATTTATGCTGACAGATTGCAACAGTTTTTGGATGTTCTTGCTGTGTTTATATGGTATGCTAGTCTATCACAATTAACTTTTATCAAAAGGGCTAGTCAGGTTTAGTTGCAAGTTATGATTATTGTTGTTAGGGATAATATTTTGGGTGTTTTTATTTGATGTTTTATTGACACAATACATGTATTTCATACCCACACATTTATGTGATACAGGTATTGATTTATTCGTTGATGATTGATTATTAAAATCCTATACAATCATGTTACTTTAGCATATGACTGGTGAACTAATAAAAGCAGTGTAATGTAGCTTGGTATATACTATGGAACTATGTATTGGTTACATGAGTACCTTTGGATTCATAATTCATCAACATCAGGAAAGTAATTAGCACGTCCACATCCAGCAAGAGGCCTATATCCTCTCCATCTCTACATAAAGAGATCATGATTAAGATGTACTGAATTAATGCTGGTGGAGGAAACCGTTTCCTGACTCGCTCCTCCAAAACACCCCAAAGTGACTCAATAATATTTAGACACAAAGACTTGCTGTCTTGGTCACAGATGCGCCAGCAAGAGGTGCACCAACAATTTGTCCTCTTTTGAACTCTGGTATGTCACCATAATGTTGTGTGCATTGCAATATCCTATATAACTGTGCTCTTACCCTGCTAATTGAACCTTCACACTCTGCTCTGGTGCAATGTGACATTAATGAAGATTGGCCACCAGACTGGTTCAATTTAGCCATGAAACCTCCCACGCTAAAATGACAGGTATATACCCATATACATATATAATGACAATATATATATGAATTAATATAACCTGCTAAAATAAAACCCACTGCATTGTTTTTGAAAAGCAAAACAGTACATATCATATCAGTGCCACTGAAATGCTGTTTTGTCATGCCAAGCAAGCAATTCAAGCATTATATTAAAAATGTCATGTGGCATAAGTTATAACAAGTCAGAAATGGATTACTGCTCATAAAGGAATTTTCTCTACTGACTGTAAGGGTTCATATCATTTTTCCATGAGTATTTTCTGTTGATTAAACCACTTGTTCAATTATGATATGGCACTATAATGTGATGTGTTTTAAAATAAGATTTACTATTATGAGATCAAATTGAGAAGTTATTCCATGGAAAATGTAAAATAATTTAAAAATAAAAAAAATGCTTAGAAATTTACTGGCCTTTACTTTTCTAGCTTTTCTTTACGTTTCTATTATTAGAAACTTTAAGAGGTGGTCAGATATTTGATCTTTTTCTTTGAACTTTGTTTTATCATTTAATTTTGAGCTATTCAGATTAATACAGCATAATAAACTACATACATGAAAAGGAGACATTGAATATAAATGCATTTCTCACATGTACATACAGTAACAGTCAAAGGTTTGGACATTCAATTACTTTATTTCATTATTTAAAAATTGTCTGCATTTAGATCAATACTAAAGTCATCCAAACTATGAAGAAGTACACAGTCATGGCCGAAAGTGTTGGCACCCCTGAATTTTTTCCAGAAAATGAAGTATTTCTCCCAGAACATTTTGCATTTACACATGTTTTGTTATACACATGTTTATTTCCTTTGTGTGTATTGGAACAACACAAAAAACAGAGGGAAAAAAGGCAAATTTGACATAATTTCACACAAAACACCAAAAATGGGCCGGACAAAATTATTGGCACCTTTTCAAAATTGAGGGTTAATAACTTTGTTTCAAGCATGTGATGTTCTTTCAAACTCACCTGTGATAAGTAACAGGTGTGGGCAATTTAAAAATCACACCTGAAACCAGATTAAAAAGGAGAGAAGTTGACTCAATCTTTGCATTGTGTGTCTGTGTGTGCCACACTAAGCATGGAGAACAGAAAGAGGAGAAGAGAACTGTCTGAGGACTTGAGAACCAATATTGTGGAAAAATGTCAACAATCTCAAGGTTACAAGTCCATCTCCAGAGATCTTGATGTTCCTTTGTCCACGGTGCACAATATAATCAAGTCAGGAGACCCAGGAGGACCCCACTGCTGACACAGAGACATAAAAAAGCTAGGCTGCAGTTTGCCAAAATGTACAACCGGATTCCAAAAAAGTTTGGACACTAAACAAATTGTGAATAAAAATGTATGTATAAAGAATGTATCATTTTAAGGGAAAAATATGTTGTTTCAAAATTTCATGGCGTCAACAAATCCCAAAAAAGTTGGGACAAGGCCATTTTTACCAC
>BRDA01063184.1:11189-23642 GCA_036984385.1 Crenuchus spilurus
CATCAGGGGCCTAATGCTGCAACTAGGCAAGGATGCAAGCGCAGCATTTGGCTTAAAACACGTTCAGCCTTGTATGCAGAGTTACGATGTTTTGTAGTTACGACACATCTCCCATTTACTGTATAAAGCCTGTTTATTGTGTTTGGTGTGCGCGGCGGAATAATACACGGTTATGCGGCTGTTTCCTTTCATTATTAAACATATTTTATATGTGTTTTTTTGATAATTACTGTGTTAGGATAGGATAAGTGCTTACAGTATGTTATTTATGTACAGTATGTACGTATGTTCCGACTTGCACAAAATTCGGTTTACGACGCGAACGTAGGAACGGATCAACGTCGTAATCCGGGGACTACCTGTATATATATATATATATATATATATATAGCCAATTATCCCACCCATCTACTAGGACTCTCCCAATCATTTACAATATTCCTAAGAAGAGTGAAGACTAGTATAGCCTTCTCCAATGCATGTGAAATCAGCCACCACCTCTTTTCAAACTGCTGCCGATACAGCATTGCTGAGTAGCCAAAATACTCAGAGAAAAGCGCAGAATGTATCAGCTGACAGACACCTAAGCCAGCTGACATTGCATAGATAGATAGATAGATACTTTATTAATCCCTTGCGGGAAATTCAGGATATCAATTGCATGGTAGTATTGATGGGGAAAGAGCACCATCTACCCACCCAGAGCGACCACAGCCAATTTTGCTTTCTCAGGGACTGGCTGTCAATGACAAGCAGCATGACCAGTATTCAGAGTCACGATCCTCTGATCATAGTGTCAGAACTTTAGTCTGCTGAGCTATTCGGGGCCAGCAGTTGCTACTGTTAAGTTTAAACATACACAATTAACATTTTGTTTACTTTTTAACATTTCTTACTGAGGGTCTTTTTTACCATTCTACCCTATAAAATACATACATACAAGAAATCTGAACACTGTGAAAAGTTCATTGTCAATTTAATTCATGGTAAACTGTCATATACAGTATGCTGTATTCATAAATACAGTGCATTTCTCTGGCTACAGTTGCCATGTTCCTAATAACAATCCACTTCCTTTTCCTTTCCAGATGAAAGTCCATTTTGCATTTCAGGTCTGGAGGAGAAGTCCAGTGTGAAGATTCTGCAGTCTGTGATCATTTGTCATCTGCCAGTGTTGGTCCACTGTGTTTTATCAAGTCAAAAAGTCAACACAGCCATCTGTCAGGTGATTTTAGAGCACTTCATGCTTCCATCTATTGACAAGCTTCGTGGAGCTACCAACTTTCTTTTACAAAAGCACATGCACACAGTGCCAAAATTATTACCAAATGGTTTATTAACTCTGCCTACTATGCTTAATTCGCCAACTCATGAACTATAAGCCATACTGATCAACATTAAAACAGGAAAAGGCTTAAATATGTCACTTTTCATGTAAAATGTGACAGTTAACCTTTATTAATGATGAACTTTTCACAACATATTTTTGTATGACTGTATGCTGTAAATAGTCATCGCAATGATGTGGAAATGCATTTAGCATGGAATCGAAACCAGTAGACCATTAGAAGAGTCTACACATGTCTATAGAATGTTCATCACATCATCACATTCTCTGAAAAACTTCTGGGAGCTTTTTTGGCATAAATGTAACTTATTTCTGCTTGTTTCTTGAATCATCTGTCTTCAGAAAGTAATTCAGAGTGTGTTTACTGCACTGCTTAAATTATTGACCCATCTACTTCATTTCAAGCATAGGTCAGCATTAAGTTGCATCAGTGAAGTCTTCTAAACCCCCCCCCCCCACTACTGCCCCCTTACCTTAAGAGCCAGGAGTGCTTGTTTCCGGAAAGTACCATCTTGAATACACCCCCACCCTGCACCCCTGCTCTCTCCTCCTTTTCCATTCCATTAGCCTCCATCCGAACGATTCCACATCATTAAATGAAGATGTGGCAAAATGTATTGGATTTACTCGAGGATAATGTCCTTTTCTCCCACTGAGATTCCCCCAAAGCACCACGAGACACCGGATGCATTTATTTTCACTCCTAATTGATCAGATCGGTCTCAAAGGATGGCACAGAACTGCGTCCCAGGAACTAGCATGTGATGAATCGAAGGGTTTGTCCATTCATAAGTCAAAGTTGCTCGGGGCTCAAATTCCAAGCGTGCCCCTTATGTGTCCATGAATTATGGATCATAGAAACATATTAGGCTTCAGCCTGACTCTAGCTGTTATTTTATTTGCATGATGACAGGAAATGAATGCACATGAGGTATAAAGCTTATAGGAGAGCTATTCAGCGATGAATAGAGGCTTTCAGTGATCACTCAATTGTTAGAGGCCTGTTGAAAAGCGATAAATGGATAGAAAAGGGGATTGGAATTTGGATTGAGAACATATTTATCCTCTCTTTTGCTCAGCGTAAATTAATGGTTTAGGCAACATTCAGATGTTGCAAAAAAAATCTAATTTACACTAAACCCAAAACAAAATTTTTTCTCAAACTTCCTTTATTTTTTCACTGAAGCTAGAATAAAGTTAGCTAAAAAGTCAACAACTTAGCAACTTCATACCTAAACTGCCATATTCTTCCCTCAAGTCACTGTACTTGTTAAACAATCTCAGACAGATGTGTTGTATGAATTACATTGTATGACATGTTATTCTATATTATATTTGACAAATTTCAAGCATAGACAAGTCTGTTACACTACAAGATCTGATCTTTACCTAATCTGGAGCATGCATTTGAGAATTTAGGCATGTGATCTAGAAGCTTCCATATACATTAACCTCAAAGCAAAACCAAAGAAGTAAATAGCAAACATGTCTTAGCTAATGTATTATCTTTAAGGTATGAGGAAACCTGTACATTTTTCATTTGAAGCCAGTTTACTTATTTCAGTGCCCTTTAATTTTGTGCTGGAAATAACTGCACGGAACATTTGATCCCGTCCAGACAACATCTCTTTCAGACATGGCCTTGCAAGACAATACTAAACCACATACTGCATATGTCACAACAGCATTGCTTCGCAGAAGAAGTCTTGCCTGCAGTCCAGATTATATCTGGTGAAATGTGTAATGAACAAAAGGGCAAAAAATCCAGGACTGTTGAGCAGCTAGAATGTTAAATAAAACATTATTCTCCCAAAACCCCAGCATTTGGTCTCCTCACTTCCAGGATATTTACAGACTGGTGTTAAAAGGGGAGGATATGCTACACAATAGCAGATATGAGTCTGTTTCAAACTTTTTTTGAGATGTTTAAATTCTAAATTCGCCATTAAATTCTAAATGTTTTTTTTTTTTTTTCATGAAGTGGTAAAATACCAGATTTTCAACAGTTGACATGTGTTCTATGTTCTATTGTGAATAAAATATGGGTCTATGAGGTTTGCAAATTATTGCATACTGTTTGTAATTACATTTCACACAGCATCCCAACTTTTTTGGATTTGGGGTTGTACTTGGTGAACATATGATAAATAAGGCATTTTGTTTTAGATTGTATGTTATTTTGTATGTTGTCTGCTTTATTAACTGAACTGCACTTAAATCTCAGTATTTTTGGTACAGTGTACAGCTTGTCCATAGTCTGTTGAGCAGGTCAGTATAGTCTGTCATGTTCTGTTCATGTTATAGTTGATAAAAAATGAAACACTGTTGTGAAATGTAGTGTAGTCATTGTTTTAGCTAGTTATAGTGTTTAGTGTGTTTTCTATTTGGCATGTTGCACTTACTTAGCTAGCATATGCATGCATATAACATTACTATAGTAACAAATTCATACATGTGAGCAAATGCAACTACAGTCTGACCTTACAAATCAGATTTTGTCACTTGTAACTTCAAATCTGAAGAGTCTGTCTTAAAAATCAGATTGCCTTTCCATGTGAACAAGACCAGTGTGCACTGTGAACCAGTGAAAAATACCAGCATGTATTGCAGGTGTATAAATTAAAGAAGAGACTGTGACACTTGATGGAAATGACTGAGCAAACACATCCTGGCTTTTGTATATAAGTATATATAATGGCTCTGCAAAAACACATAAAAATAGATGCTGGCCCACATAAGTGTGGATATTTGTGAGGGTTCATTAGTAAATGGAGTTCAAGTGTAAGCAAGAGTAACAGTGAGTTGCACTGAGGGATGTGTAAATAAAACCGGCGGTGTGTTATTGTTAAAGTTTGGTCCCTAGTGCTCTGCAGTGCTGTGCCCTGGCCAAAGTAGCACACGCATGCACAGAGAAAGTTGCTGGAGGTAAGAATCTCTGAACTCTAATGGCTTTGCTC
This sequence comes from Crenuchus spilurus, assembly GCA_036984385.1. Taxonomy (NCBI): domain Eukaryota; kingdom Metazoa; phylum Chordata; class Actinopteri; order Characiformes; family Crenuchidae; genus Crenuchus; species Crenuchus spilurus. The sequence continues at coordinate 15,495 of BRDA01063184.1, forward strand.
CCTTTGCCTGTATTTTAATCAGTCACCGTTTTTTTATGAACAGAGGGAGAGAGCAAGCAAGAGGAAGATAGAGAGTGAGAGAGAGAGAGAGAGAAGAGAGGAGCCTGGCACTCCATGAGGCACTCATCTTTTCCCATTTTCTTCCTCCGTCTCGCTGCCGTCAGCCCATCATTTGTGAAATCAGCTGTAGCGCAGGGAGAAGTTGGAGGTGGAAAATGGACTTATGGAAGGTGCACAGGCATGTCTTCCAATGCAGCAAGTGCTTGGGGGTGTGAATGAAACCGTGGGGCGCTTGGTGACTATGGGAGAGAATTCATCACTGCAGTGACTTCCATCTGCATTTAGTTGTTGGCATGTTTTTCTTCTGGATTTTGTTTCATTCCTGTTGTGGAATCGAGCTCTCCATGTGCATTCTTCAAAATAAAGAACTCTACTGTCATAGAAAAAATATAATTAAATTAAACAACACTTTTATTTGGACTTCGATGAATGTTTTTTTAAGTGAAATGTGAACATTTTAAATTTAACCGCTCCACCAAAAGTGATTTTCCCCCAATAACCAAGAAACATGTATGCCTAAGAGCCTTTGTAAGAATATATAGGATTTTTGGAATATTTTTAAAATACACTTATTTTATAAAATATACTTATTCATTTCATAATTAAGCAGTATGAGTCAACTCTGACTACTGTCAACTGTACTGTATATAGTATACTATACTGTATATAGTATTTTTCAGAATATCACATCTTCTGAATGGGTCTTCACTCTTCATAATGGCTTGTTAATGATTCCCCTGATTGTATCCATCCATCATGTTGCTAGACTTCCATTTTTGCCTTCAACTGTTCCAAATACTTCTTCAAATACCCTTTCTGGCACCTTTACATCAGAGGGTGTAGGGAAATTGTTTAACTTGATCCAATCAAAAACATTCTCACATTAGCTTTAGGAACAATGAAATTAGGACTACAGTCTTAACACTATTAGGATTTATATTCCTTGGCTTCCAGGACTGGAAACAATGAGTTGACTTCGCTCCAGCAGGATAGTTTGGCTTGTGCTCATAGACAAATCTCACTGGTGCTTCGTCCTTGAAAAGAACAAAGACGTGGGTGTAGTATACTTGAACTGAACAGTGAGTGGTTGAATGTGTGTAATTCAATGTCGAATAAGACAGGTCAACAGTAGATTATCTGCTACGGTCTCAATCAAGTTTATTTCAGCCGCATATAATCACACTTAATGACATTCTCATAAAAAAAAAATCAATTGATGTCACTTTTAATCTTATTAAACTCAGAATAGTGAAGTAGTTTGACCAGACAGGCTAAGACAGGCAACAGTGAATAGAAGATTAGGCAGTTAGTACGATGTCATTTGCATAATGTTAACTAGATACCATTCACTGTTAGCAACTTTAGCATTTTTTTGTCTAATGATTTTTTATTATTTATTACTTTTTTGATATTTCTATTGTTTTAACATTTTATAACAGATTCCATATATTTCATACTCTATATTTATGTGTCTGTATCTGTATATTATATTTGTGTTTCTATGGTACTCATGCTTCTCAAAAAATTAGAATATATATATTTATTTATTTATAAACCCTGCAAAATATTCTAACTGTCTCGTTAGCTGGTTTGCTCATTAGCTGGATGCATTTTCCCCATAAGAATACATGTAAAACTGATTAATCCGTGTCAGCCGGTCACTATACAGTATACTTTAATATGCTAAATAATGTGTTTAAATGGGTTTTTTAAAACATAAACGTGACAACAACGATGCTTGTGTAGACTGGCGGCTAAGGAGGACAGGAGGACAGGCGTACGTGTATGGCATGGTTACACTTATCATATGAAAAGTAAAAGTAAAATTTATCTAACTTTCTTGTTCACTAACTTTTGCTACCTTAGCGTCGCTTTCACTAGCACTTTCACTTTCACTGGACAGCGGTCAAAGGTATTGACTGACCTCTTCCTCTATGGTAGCATCTAGGGGATGCTACGACCGCAGCACCCCTAACGGTTGGCATACTTGAAGAAATTTACGCTACTCGTTACTTGGAATTTTACTCGTTACCTCGAACAAAAATATTCAGAGAACTCGACTCCTTACCTGGAATATTCATTAGTAGGGATGCTCGTAAGTAGGGTTACCACTGTATGTGTGTGTGTGTGTGTATATATATATATATATATATATATATATATATATATATTCATTAAATTAAAGTGACATATTTCAGTTAATACTTTTTGAATAGTAATTTACTCAAACTCCAAAAGAAATATATAATAATAATAATAATAATAATAATAATAATAATAATAATAATAATAATAGTAATACTACTACTACTACTACTAATAATAATAAAATATTTTAGATTAATTCTGTTGATATTGATCAGCAGTAAAAAAAAAAAAAAAAAAAAAAAAAAAAAAAAGAAATGTCACTTTACAAATAATGTATATAAAATATGACAGTTTACCTTGAATGAAATTATTAACAGGAAACTTTTATGTCATATTCAAATTCCTTGGTGTGGCACTTGGTTCTGTTCAGTGTAGTTTTTATACACAAAATCAGCCAGATTGACATTTTCCTTCATTTTTTTTTACAACAAAAGCATCTCATTTTTGTCTTCTTTCTTCATGATTAATCCATTCTAGCTGGAGGGCATTTTCTTCATATCCATCTTACTGAGGCCCACACTCATTTGTTACCTGTTGATAGGCTATGGTTCACCGTCCATCCCCCACACTTAATGTGTTACTAATTACTCTTCTCCTTCTCTCTGCTACTCACCTGTCCCCTCTCTCTCTCTCTCTCCCCCTCTCTCTCGCCTCTCTCTAGTTTCTCTCTAGCTTCTCTCTGAGTACTTCTCCAAGCCCCACTTGAGAAAATGAAGGGGCAGACTGTACATGTGTGGTGTTTGGAGCTGGATAATATTGCACTTGTTCAGCATAATTGGTCCGGAAACACACTGTAATTTGTGACTCGAGAGCAAGCCCCACCGACTCATACTGCCGTAAATTTGCATTCGAGAGCCCACCCTCGCTTAATCAATTCTCATAAAGAGAATGCTCTTGCTTCATTAGCGGCACATTTGCATATTACCCTGCACCATAAAACTATTTAAGCTCAAATGAAATATTTGGTTCCAGTTATGAGCAGAACTCCACTCTGTGTCATTCCGGAGCACTAATTTCTTTTTAAGTGAATGACTTCATGGCCCTTCATGGCCCTATACTTAGTTTGCAGCTCAGCTCATCATGCAGATTTTAGCCAGAGGTAATAGCGGTCTTTTCAGTAAACTATGCATGTTAAATTCTAAGGTGAAAGGCAGCAGGTAACTCAGCATTTGGTGCTCTTTGTGACACCATTAGCAACTCTTGTTTAATGAAATAAAATTTTCATGTAGCCTTAGTAGTCACTTGCATTAGCTGCTATAGGAAATGTCTAAAAACGTTTGGAATGGCTACAAAGGATCCTTTAAGATGATTTGATATGTTTTGCGATGGATTAAAAGTAGTGCTAAGTAGAAACATAGCTCTGGCAGTCTGTGTATCTGCGTCGTACATATGTCTGTGTGCTTTCATGTGTTCACAGCCAGATATACCCAATGTGTTTATGTTCTGTTTTCTACCCTCACATGCTGCTCCATCTGTGTGAAATGTTGGCTTTCTACCAGAACATCTCCTCAAGCTTGTCAATCCCAGATTCCTGAATGTCTGACACCCACAGGAAGTCGAGGGACCGCTAAGATGGTGCAAGGAGAAGGAGCGGGGAGGGGCTGGAAACACAAGCCATAATAGTGATTGGCTCTTTGGCTGCTGGCCAAGGTAACCAGGATGGAGAGAGCCAGGCCTGTGTCCTCTTAAAGGTCAACAGAAGCCATCTCACCGGTACACTTTCACTGTATAATTTACACTGCTCTTAACTCCTCTCACGAGTGAATAATTAGCCAGCATTAAGAATGCATTTGCCTTTCAGTGATGTAAGACTTTATAAGTAAAATAAACTGTATGTCTAAATAGTGCAGACGCCTTCCAAGCTAACACAGAACATTATCAGAATGTTCAACAACATTTCCAGGAATGTTAGCCTGTAACGTAGAAGTAAAGTTCCCAAAACGTTCTGAAAATGTGTGATGTTATAATGGTTTGCTTTACAGCGTTTTTAGAAAATTTCACACAGAATGTTTCCAGTTAGACAAACACAAACATTATGGCAATGTTTGAAGGAACATCAGCGAGTCATTTTTATTGGTTCTGAATATCATGACATGGCCAGAGTTTTTTTTCTTTGAGTGTGTGGTCAGTATTTTAATGTTCTGTACTTAAGGTCCTCATAATGTTGAAGCAATATTACTGAAATGTAAAAATAAAAAATTTCTATAAAATTGATAGATTAAATATTTAAAAGAACAAAATTGGTAACATTTGTAACATTCAAGGGGCGGCACGGTGTCTTAGTGGTTAGCACGTTCACCTCTCAGCGCTGAGGTCTTGGGTTCGAGTCCACATCTGAGCGGTGTTTCCATGTTCTCCCCGTGTCTGCGTGGGTTTCCTCCGGGGACTCCGGTTTCCTCCCACAGTCCAAAAACATTGGGGTCAGGTGAATTGGCTACTCTAAATTGTCCATGTGTGTGCATGTATGTGTATGTGTATGTGTGTGCGTGTGTGTTCACCCAGCAATTGACTGGCGCCCTGTCCTGGGCTTAGTTGAATAGTGTGATGCCCTGCCCTGCGCCCTGTGAGGGGGTAGGGGACTAACCGCGACCCTGATAAGGATAAAGCGGGTGTGATAATGAATGAATGAATGTAACATTCAGAAAAATGTTGGATGTACTAACCAAATATTGCTAGCTGGGTTACAATTAGTGAATACATCTACTTTAATGTTTTACTGAGACTCTTATTAGTGACTCACATCTTGTATAAGCTCTGAGGAAGAATTGGCAGCTGTACATGAGTCTAAACCTTCAGCCATTAGCCTATATTTGAGTGCATTGCAACAGTTTGTTCAGACATTCTTAGGGTAAAAGCATAAATGTGCATGTAGTGTTGCAACGTCTGAGAGATATTCATCTTACATGTTCTGTATGGTAGCCTATGTTCGATAGATAATTTTATAATGTATTAAGTGAGTAGCACTAGCTACTTAAGCATTAGAGATGTATGAAAGGCATAAAACATGTTTTTTTAATGAATGACAGCACACATAAAAGAGCATTTCTTTTGGTTATGGTCTTTAGAACCTTTGAGAGGCACAAGTGGCCATTAATATATTGTAGATTTAACACATTTAATCTTGACATGAATAGACATGAATAGATGAGCCAACTGAGTGTGGTTTGGTGTGCAAGTCAATGAAATATGAATGACTGTGTTTGAAGAACTTGTTTTTTTTTTTCTGTACAAATACTGCAGGATATTCACACTACACACTGTCTGCCACTCCACTGCACAAAAGCCTGAAGACTACTCAAGGCAGCTCACACAAAAAACAGAGAAGTAGGGGTATGCACTTTATGATCATTCACTAAACACGCTTTGCACAACCTGGATGATAGTTCATGTCACACACATTAAGTTAATACATCAGCAAAACAAGCAAAACTGTTCCATTTGACTGTATGCTGTCATTTGTCCATGTAGTAATTGTGTAGTATCATCATATAGTGACATGTTTGTGCTTACTGCTGAGTTCTGACCACAAAAATGATGCTTTTGTCTCATCCATTCATTATCACATCCGCTTAATCCTTATCAGGGTTGCGGTTAGTCCCCTACCCCCTCACTGGGTGCAGGACAGGGCATTACACTATTCAACTAAGCCCAGGACAGGGCGCCAGTCCATCGCTGAGTGAACACACATGCACACACATTCATGGACATTTTAGAGTAGCCAATTCACCTGACCTCCATGTTTTTGGACTGTGGGAGGAAACCGGAGTCCCCAGAGAAAACCCACGCAGACACGGGGAGAACATGGAAACTCCGCTCAGATGTGGACTCGAACCCAAGACCCCAGCACTGAGAGGCGAACGTGCTAAGCCACCGTGCCGCCCTGCTTTTGTCTTGATATATACAATATATTGCCAAATGTTTGTGGACACCTTTCTAATGAATGTATTCAACAACTTTAAGCTGCACTTGTTGCTGACATATACGTTTAAATGCACACACACAGCTTGGTTAGTCCCTGTAGGGAGGTACTGGCAATATAATATAATTCACTGGAGCAGACAAAAATGAACCTATTGTCACCATGTCTAATGCCAGGTGTGGGCTAGAGGGGTATAAAACCACCCAGCATTAAGCTGTGGAGCAGTGGAGCTGTATTCTCTGGAATGATGGTACTTTTGGGATGAGTTGGGGATGAGGTTGGGTGATGATTATCCAACATCCTGATCTAAATAAAACTCATAGTAGTTCAATGCAATCATATCCTCAAAACAATGATACAAAATCTATCAGAAAGCCTTAACTGGACAGTAGAGACAGAGACTTCAACAAAAGCAGCATAAACTCTTTGGAGTTCCTTTGATTTTGGAAGAAACAAAGAATGAGCAGGTGTTCCAATACTTTTGTCCATATATATATATATATATATATATATATATATATTTCTCTCTCTCTCTCTGTCTCTGTCTCTCTCTCTCTCTCTCTCTTCCCATCTCTATCCCTGTCTCCTCCTCCCTCTATGCCTCTGTAGCCCCCTGTTCTTCCACATGGTGGCCATATGTGCAGTACTGCAGTCACATCCAGATATGTCCCATCTCAAGGCCTGTCAGTCTTCCCCCAATCAGGCATCTGTCAGACAGTGAGGCACAGCCAGGCAGAGGCAACCGTGCACAGCACTCAGCCAGGGACCTATTGGTGGCCACCCAACAGAACAGCCTGCAAGCATCCGGTGAATTCTTCTATATTGATTCAGTATTCAGAGTTGTTATGCTTCTGTCTAGCTTTTGTGAAACTTTCTGCAAGCAAGTTCCAAAGCGCAGTTTTGCTGTTCTAGTAAGTTCACTTGTGCGTATTTACAGCACAATACCAAAAATATCTCCAAAAATTAGAATATCATAAAAAAATGAATATTCATCATTCAATTCAAAAATGTCAGCTGTCATATATCTTATATTCATTACACACAAGTTGACATTTCAAGCCTTTTTGTTTTAATGTTTAATCATTTACTCAAACTCGAAAATAAATGTTAATAAAACAAACTACATAAACTAATTTGAAAATTATAATGGTCAACATTAAAACAAAAAATGTCACTTTACATATAATGAATGTAAAATATATAACAGTTTACACTTAAATTATGAACAAAAATAACCTTTTTTACAATATTCTATATTTTTGATGTGCCTCTAGTACACTGTCAATAGATACAATGTGGCACAATACCCAATATTATTGAGAGGTGGTATTTATTACTCAATATAAATGAAAACTGATGTTCTGTTCATTTAGAATATTTTAAGATAAGATAAGATAATCCTTTATTAATCCCACAACGGGGAAATTTGCAATGTTACAGCAGCACAGAGGAAAGGACAGAGAAACATGTCAGGATATATATATAAACTATACAGTATGTACATAAATTACAGAAGATATTAAAAATAAAACTGAGAATATAAATCTAGTAAAGCTGGGATCAGGGGAAACATGATTCCCTTAAGTGTATGTTGTATAGTAAATATTGCACATAATGATAGTAAAGGATAATGCTACACATGGTGAGTTTGGATATTGCACCTAGTCAAATTTCTGGACAATGTGTCGCTTTCATTTTCACTTTCAAGTAAAAAATGCTATATGGGTGCAGCTGAGGGAACTTGACTGGCTGCTCTTAGTTGAATTACATGACATGGTCATATATATATATAAAGAAAAAAAAATATTTTGAAATGAATTATGCACTATAATAAGAGATTTTATATAAATATAATATGAATAATTTTGAGAAAAAAGTAGTTTTTACATTTATATCCAGAGCCTGGATATATCACTTGAATCTCTTACCATATAGATAGATAGATAGATAGATAGATAACTTTATTTATCCCAGGGGGAAAGTCAATTTTTACAGCAGCTTCAGCAGAAGGACAAAAGATA
>BRDA01063189.1:0-14477 GCA_036984385.1 Crenuchus spilurus
TGTGATTTGTGTTCTATTCTGAATAAAATATTAGATGTTGGCACCTCCACGTCATTGCATTCAGTTTTTATTCACAATTTGTTTAGTGTCCCAACCTTTTTGGAATCCGGTTTGTAGATAATTTACTGCTTTGTGAACATGTTAAAAGTTTAAAATGATGTTTGAGGAAAGTAATATTGGAGAATTATTGTGTTTTTTGCACAGTGACGATGGTGTAGAATGATGGTGCTTGTTGCAAAATTACATGTGCTGGAGAGCATTGTTGTTGGGGGAATAGGTGTTTGTAGGGAAAAGATGGTGTTTGTTGGTGAATTTTGTTCTGCGTTTGGTGCAGAATGTAGATTTCAGTTGTAGAATGGATGTTTTCCATGTACAATAATTGTGTTTGATGGAGAACTATCTGTTTGTACAGTATGAGGATGATGATATATGTTTGATAATTATGGTGTTTTACAGAAAGATGATGTTGGGTGCAAAATGATGGTATGATCAATGTTGTTTGTTGGAAAATGATTGTATTTTTTTAAGAATAACAAGGTTTGTGGGAGAATGGTGGTGTTTGTTTAAAAATGGTGGTTTGCACAATGGTGGCATTTGTTTGTGAATGGATATGTCTGGTGGAGAATGAAGGGGTTCATTAGAGAATGGTAGAGTTTGTTGGAGAATGATGGCATGTTTGATGGACCATGCTGGAATAATGTAAGGTAATGTAGAAGCAGAGTGCTGAAGGAGCTCATATTACAGCACATTGACACTTGGGGAAGTGCAGGACTCCTGAGAGTGGTGTATATAAGAGTGTATAATTAAAGTCGCAGAGTCTCTGTGTGTGTGTGTGTGTGTGTGTGTGTGTATGTGTGTGTGTGTGTGTGTGTGTGTGTGTGTGTGTGTGTGTGAGATGATACTAAAGCATTCCAAGGGTTTTTAAGGTAGCTACTCTTCCGGGTCTATAGAGCTGATCTCTCTCTTTCTTGAGAGAGAGAGAGAGAGAGAGAGAGAGTGAGAGAGAGAGAGAGAGAGATTGGCAGGCAGTTTTGGCTTAGTGCCATCTAGCCAGTCTGCCCACACAATGGGCGATCCGGTAAAACAATACAGCAGCAGGAACAAGGCCTTTTACAGAGCAAAGGATACAGGATCCCTCTCTTGCTCTCTGTCTCTGTCTCTCTCTCTCTCTCTTTCTCTCTTTCTGGTCTTGTCTATCATTCTTTCTTTCTCTCTCTTTTACAATATTCTCTTGACACTATTTACCTCTCTCACTTTCTCTTGTTGTTTCTCAAATCTCTCTCCATCTCTCTATTATTTCTCTCTCTCTGTTTCTCTCTCTCTGAAGAGTTATTACACTTGAAACACACATTATTTGCACACTGACTGTGCTTTATGGTAGATTGTCATTGTGTGTGTGTGTGTGTGTGTGTGTGTGTGTGTGTGTGTGTGTGTTTGAGAATCCTCTGTGCAAGCAGAAAGTAAACTGAGTATGCGGGTTCAGTCTAATACAGCAAAAAAAACGTATCAGACAAGACACACAGGTTTTCATCACTAATAATATGTGTTTCTCTGTGTGTGTGTCTGTGTGTGTGTGTGTGCTTTTCCACAGGCGCCAGGGCCCTTAACCACCATGATGTAAAAAAGTAAATAAAAAGCATTTCTCTGGGGCGTATCTAACTAGAAAACATGCAAACACACACTGGCTCCACATTGTACGTATGTACACTTCATTGTTCAGACTATTTTTATGATTCTTACAAATGAATAAAAACATTTTTTTTTAAAAAGATGCTTGTTACATTTTAACCAACACTACTTAGGAAAGTATGAACAATCAGTGAAAATGAGGATTTTTGGAGTATATGTTGTTTTCACACCAAATAAATTTCATTTTGAGCAGATGGGAAGGATGTTGGTTACTGGGGTTAGGTTTAGTTTTTAGTTTATTGAGGTTAAGTTTAGAGTTAGTAGTGTCAAGGTTAGTATGGTTTTGGTTAAGTTGAAACTTTCTTGCCATCAGGTGCATCATTGTTGCACAAATAAACACTTTACAATATGTGCTTCACATGCTCTGTGTGTTTCAAGCAAATCAAAAGAACTGTGTAAAGCCAGCCACTGGGTTAAGATTAGGTTTAGTTGTAAATGTAGCTTTATTGGGATACACTTTTTTTAAGTGCCTACTACCTCAGATCAGCTTTGAAATTTCTCAGTTATTTATCAACTACAAGGTCTGGTGTGTGTGTGTGTGTGTGTGTGTGTGTGTGTGTGTGTGTGTGTGTGTGTGTGTGTGTGTGTGTGTGTGTGTGTGTGTGTGTGTGGCGCCCTGGGCACAAAGTGTATCAGAAATGAAAAGCCTATCTAACATAACCTCACTGATCTCATCACACACAGTAGCTATTTGGCCCTCAGCATGTGTGTATTTGTGTGTGTGTGTGTGTGTGTGTGTCTGTGTGTGTGTGTTGCAGGACAAACATGTAGTACGTTTCTGATACATTATAACATAGATAAGATCCGTATGTTGATACACACACACACACAGAGAGAAAGTCTGGTCAGTGGTTCATGCTTTTCCTAAGCATACAGTGTATAAACATAAACAGGTCATTTTAAACACATAAACCCACACAAACAGAAACAACCTTAAATTATAATACTATCATTTTTCAAGGAACAGTTTAGTTCAAAGTACTGTTTGTTTACTGTACTACTGTTGCTAATCGTGAATGGAAGTGAATGGCGACCAATTAAAATGAGGCAAAATAACACCATGCTTCCTGATACTTTCTCTTAATTAAACTGATCAATTAAGTGATTGACTCCTTATTGGCCTGTCATTGATAATTGTTTCCAGTATATCAAGTTGTAATCTGACTCTGTAGTAGCAAAATACAAATAAATATAAAATAAATACCAACTCATATGCCAATTAGCCATTTCCTTGTAGTGTATTTACACTCATTTGATCATCTATACTGACCACATAGGTGCACTTTGTAGTTTCTCTGTATACTTGGTTGGCCTTCTTTCACCCTGTTCTTCAATGGTCAGGATCCCCACAGAGTATTACTTAGGTGGTAGATCATTCTCAGCCCTGCAGTATTGCACTGTTATGAGTGAATCGTTGTTCCGTCTCAAGAAGTAAGAAGCCTCCACTTCAACATTCGATGGATACAACCATTTCTAATTCCGGATGCCACCCAGGCGCTCGTCCCGTCTCTCATCATCTCAAGATTTGACTACTGCAAGTCACTCATGGCTAATCTTCCTATGCGAGCCGTCAGGTCTCTGCACCAGATCCAGAATGCAGCTGGTCAGCTCAAGTTCTCTCACGTCGCTCCACTGCTGCGTTCACTTCACTGCCGCGTTCACTTCACTAGTTTCCTGTAGCTGCTTGCATCAGATTCAAAACCCTGATGCTCACCTTCAAGTACATGGCAAGAAATGGGCCAACCCCTCCCTACATAATGGCAGTGGTCAAGTCTCAAGTCGCATCTTGAACCATTCAAGCTTTTAGTACAGCTCGGCTTGACCCGCCATCTTTGAAGACACGTGGAAGACTAGCATCAAGACTATGAAGAGTAGTTTGTCTGTCTGTACTAGCTGAGATAATTCTCTTAATGGAAACAAAGCACTGTTGTACGTCGCTCTGGATAAGAGCGTGTTCCAAATGCCATAAACATGGATCAGACAAAGCTACAGTTTACAAATGCTGTCCACACACTGTCCACTTTGCCACCTTGTATATGTAAAGTCAGAGACAGTAGCTCATCTGTAGCTACAGTTTGTGCTGGTCATCATCTAGAATGGTGTCTGCAGGACACTGTTGGCTGGACATTTTTGGTTGGTGGACTGTGGCCTGGTTGTTAGCGATCTTGTCTTGTGACTAGAAGGTCTTGACTGTGATTCCATAGGTCTTGACTGAAATGCCCGTGAGCAAGGCACCTAACCCCCAACTGCTCCCCAGGAGCCATGGATAGGGCTGCCCACCACTTCGGACACATGTTCACCACCTAGTGTGTGTTTTTCACTGCGTGGATGGGTTGAATGCAGAGGTCAGATTCCATTGTGTGCAAATCAAATTGGCAAAACGGCTAATCTAATCTAATTCTCAGTCCAGCAACAACACTGACACGTGTAAACACTCCAACAGCTCTACTGTGTGTCCACTCAACAAACACTAACACACCAACACCGCATCAGTGTCAGTGCAGTGCTGAGAAATTGTCACAATCAAAATAATACATGTTTTGTCTTACTTCTCTGGTCCAGACAGACAGACATACACAATTAAAAAAATTTAGTAACCTTATTGAAGTACATTACCTTGGTTTTTAATTAAATGCTCTTCTCTCAGGTCCTTCTGTGCAAATTTTGGGTGGGTTTCCCCAAAAAATGCACATTTTGCTCAGAATCACTACATTCTGTTATCCCAATAAATTAATGGGAGATAGTGGATGGCAGTTGGCATGATTTGCCTCACATAGTGTGCTAAGACGCTGAACATGATCTAAAAATACCTAAATAGTAAATTCTGCCGTCTATTCAACATATATTGTGTCAGCAGTCATAGCACAGCATGCAAATCCACTGAAGCTAAGCAGGTTTGGGTCTGGTTAGCATTTGGATGGGGGACCTCAAAAGAAAACCTGTGTGTCTGCTGGAAGTGGTGCTCCACTGCAGTGATGGGGACATTATACTGTAGAAATGCTGTCATCATTCAGAGGAGACATAGAACTCTGATTCTCTGAGGTCAGAAAAGGACCATTGGTCATTCCTCTAAAAGAGTAGGGGTGCTACCCTGTTATCCCGGATAAATGTCTCACTCCTAATCATCCTCATCTTCAGAAATCTGGCTTAGTCACTCCTCACCTCTCTGTCCAGTTAATGGGTGGTGAGTGTTCTGGAGGATTGGCTGCAGTAGCATAATCCAGGTGGATGCTGCACATTGCTTGTGGTTGAGGTGACTTTCTAATATCTGTCTCAGATGTCAAAGCACTTTGTCTAGAAAACCACTGAAGAAATTGAACTGGAAGTGATAGTATTCCTCATGAGGAGACAGTTGTAAAAATACAGTCTCATGCTAACATTTTCAAATGTTATGCAAAAGTATACTCAATGAAAACATGCACTCCAAGCACATGTAAGCTGGAGATGAATCTGGACATGTAAATGCATGCACATAAGTAACTTTTTGAGTTGTTCTTTGTAAAAAAAAAAATGCTAATACGTTATACGTATTTGCACTGAGCACATGCACTGTAAATCCAGAGAGATCTAATGTTGAGAACAATGAAAACATGGAAAATAAAATTACTTTGTGTTTTCTCATGAGGTCAAACATTTTCTCACTTACAAGGGATCTTGGACCCTTAAGCATCACCTCAAATTGAACTCTGATGATGGAAACACTATGCTAGCATACATGTAAACAGGACTATAAATGGACAGTCTTTTTTGTTCCTCTTGGAGGTTTGGCTCAGTTCCTTGGAGTGAGAAACTATACAAGCTATTCATGTCAATATATTCAGCATGAGCTTTCACATATGAAATATCATTTAAAACATCATCTAAATGTAGGTATATACTCACTACTCTTTGTAGTTCATTAAGATTTTGCTTTCATTCTGTAAAGCTTGTCCAACCTAGCAACGGTTGCTACAAAAGAACACATTAGTGGGCGGAGCTTGGCAAAGTTACTGTATAGTGCATTTTCTTTCCATTCCAAACCTCATATTGCATCATCTAATGATGTAAGTCAGGGATCCAGTTCCAAAAAAACCAATGCCGTTTGAGCACTTGTCTGAGTTTATTTGCAGAAAGAAAGAAAGGAGGAGTGCCACAGAGAAGGAGGAGGAGAGAGAGAGAGAGAGAGAGAGAGAGAGAGAGAGAGAGAGAGAGAGACCATGTCTCATTCGAGCCAATGTAAATTTCCCTGTTGTGTAAGAGTGGAGAGAGAAAATTCCCTGGAATTCCACAACGGTACTTCCTTCTGCTGGACGTCACCTGAGCTGCCAGTTCCTGAAAGCAAAGCAAAACACAAATGCGCACTCACACACATGCACACACACATTTGCTGAGGGGAAGGCGGGGGTGGAAAGAAGTATACAGGAAAGAATGGAACAAGGAAGAGAAGACAAAAAACAAACGTACCAGCATACAGAAGCAATGCGGAGAGCTACAGAAGCCTGCAAGTTTCATCCGACCAGTTTTCTCTACACTTTCATTCACTGCATTGCCTCATTCATACATTCACTGAACCTCATCCATCCATCAGTGTGAAGATGATCCACTCCAGTACACAACATTCCTGCACTGCTACAGTGAAGCTATGGACTTTGATTGATTGAGGCTGTTCTATTTATTTCAGTTGTGTGGGTGTCATGAGAACACTGCAAAAAATAGCCAACGTCTGATATCTCTCAAAGATTCTGAGTCCTGCTGAGCATATGGATCGTGTTTCTCAGAACATCCTGTCTTCCGTAGGGTCTTCAGGCTACTTAGAATTTTGTTCATTATTCCTCTGACTGTATCCATCCATCTTGTTGCTGGCCCGCCTCTTCCTCTCTTACCTTCAACTGTACTTAGTATAATTGTCTTTTTAAGTCAACTAGTTCTTCTAAAATAAAAACTTCAGTTTGCTAATTTTCTTCTAGGAAAAGGTTAAGAACATTTTTTGTTAAGAATCTTTGTTGTTAACCATATCAAGTAAAATTATCTTAATTAATTTTTTATTTTTTTAGCCAATGTCATTTGCACACAATGGAATTTTACTTCTGCATTTCACCCATCCATGCAGTGAAACACACACGCTAGTGAACACACTAGGCTGTGAGAACGTGCCCAAAGCAGTGAGCAGCCCTATCCATGGCACCCGGGGAGCAGTTGGGGGTTAGATGTCTGGCTCAAGGGCACTTCAGTCATGACCTGCTCAGAGATCCAACTGGACCACAAGACCAGATCCCTAACCACCAGACCACGGCTACCCCCCTTACTGTATAGAAAGATCATTTAAGGCATTTATTTTGAAACAAGTGACAGTTTCTGGCAATGAAATGAGATCATATTACTTAATGTAATCTGTTAAAAATAAGCAAAATATCACATTTTGAGTTAAATATCATTTCTGCAGTGAAATAAAAGCCACAAAGCTAAGTGGATAAGAAATAAAAGAAAAATTAAACAGAATCTTGAGAGTTCATGTACAAATATTAATTTGGCTTGTCAAAAACGTTTGAAAAGCTGAACTCACTGTAAATAGCTATTGATTGTTGTTAATTGAGTTTAATAATGTAACAAGTGATTGAAATGGTGTTGCTAAGGTGTCTAGTGTGGTTGCTAATATTTTGGAAGGTGTTTGCTATGGAATATTATATGGTGTTGCTAGATGGTGGGTAAGGTATCTCAGGTGTTGGTAGGTTGTTGCAAAATTATTATAGGTGGTGGGTAGGTGTTAGTTTCTCTAAACTATCTATCTCTTTCTCTCTCTCTCAATGGCACACTCCTCTACTGGTCAGGACCACCCTATGCTCTCTTCAGATTTTAAATGTTGTACACAATGAGCAACACAAACACACACACACACACTTTTCGTGGTATGTAACCTAAACCTCGGTCAGCCACCCGCACTCCAACGCTCACCTCAGTGCCCGTCTCCATGGCGTTGGGGCAGTGTGTGTGAGCATGGTGGTCAGAGGAGTGTGTGTGTAGCGTAAAGTGATGAGTGTGTGAGAGCCTCACTGCACTCTGGGGTCACACACACGGTCAGCGGTGTGTATCCGTTTGCAAGCGTTTTGTAACTGCTCAGGACCACGACCAATAGCGCTAAATACTCCTGTTACCCACAAGAGATCTGAGGCCCAGGGGACCAGTGAATGTGTGTGTGTGTGTGTGTGTGTGTGTGTGTGTGTGTGTGTGTGGAGCTCTAAAGATGTGGCTTCTTTAGTTTTGCACAGGAGCTACAAGGTAAAAAAATAATGGAATCACCAATTAGCATGATGCTAACTGCAGGCCTAAATCATTATACACTGACCTCACACTGTGCAGAGTTGTTTAGCAATCTCAGATTTGATTACAGTGGAACCTTAGTTATTGTTTGCCCTCGTTATTGTACAATTTGGTTATTGTATTTTTTTTTTTTTTTGAGAAATTTTGTTTATTGTTCACCCAGTTGTTGTAGGCATGCCCATGTGGCTCACCACTCACATGCGTTCATCGTTCATTCTGGCTTTGTTTCTCATTGAGACATGCTACTGCATGAAAAAGGGTGCGAAAACAAATAGTGGCCAAGAACCCGGAGAACAGGTGTACAAAACAAAGGCCACACGTGCACACTCTAAAACCTGTAAGAGTGATGTTAAATGTTCATTTATTTCATTAATCTTTTGTATTTATTTCTCATTGTGTTCTGTATGTAAAACTATAGATATTCTATATAAAATGTATTTTGTAATATTTTGCAGTGACTGAAACAGATTAATTGGATTTACATTATTTTTTATGGGAAATATCATTCATTATCACACCCGCTTAATCCCTATAAGGGTCGCGGTTAGTCCCCCACCCCCTCACTGGGCGCAGGGCAGGGCATTACACTATTCAACTAAGCCCAGGACAGGGCGCCAGTCCAGCGCTGGGTGACACACACACACACACACAGACACACCTACGGACAATTTTTAGAGTACCCAATTCACCTGACCTCCATGTTTTTGGACTGTGGGAGGAAACCGGAGACCCCGGAGGAAACCCACGCAGACACGAGGAGAACATGGAAACTCCGCTCAGATGGGGAATCGAACCCAAGACCCCAGCGCTGAGGGGCGAACGTGCTAACCACTAAGCCACCGTGCCCCCCTATGGGAAATATTACTTCAGTTATTGTTCATTTTGGTTATCATCAGACACTTTAGAACAGATTTATGATGAAAACTGAGCCTAGTAGATTTAGCCTAGTAGCTCCTGTGCAAACCTAAAAAAGTGAACTTCAGACACCAGTACAAAAAGAACCAGTAACTTTTTTATTTATTTTTCTCTTACTTTAACACGCAACTTGGTGAAGGTGCGCCTTCTTGTTTTTTTGTAATTTCCCTCTGGGATCCATATTTCTGATTCTGATTCTGATTCAGACATGTCATTAATGATGATCTACATTTGGGGTAAACATGATGTTTGGTTTATTTCTGAAAGTATCACTTTAAGAGAAAGGAGACCTGGCCAGGTGGTCAGGTGAGGTGGGAGTCTGCCAAAAGACACAGATGTTCGCACACACACACACACACACACACACACACACACACACACACTGACAACAATCCTACCTTTCATGTGAAAAGCACACAGTCCCACCTGAGGCAGTGCCACTGTCCACTGTGCGGTCAAGCAGAGGAAGCTGAAGTGGGGGAAGGGGGTAAAAGGGGCAACAGAATGTGTGTGGGGGTGAGAGAGAGGAGTAAGGGGCAGCTCTGTCTGAACGAGCACAGGGCTCTCCCCTGCAACAATAGCCACCTGGGTCATCCACGTACACACACACACACACACACACACTTTTTCATTTATATGATTTTTACATCTTTTAACATGAATCGACTAAATAACAAATTCTGCACATTCATTCACACTTACTGTTTCTTTACTGAATTTGGCATTTTTTTGTAAAAAGGTCAAATGTTGCCTGTGCAATAGTAATGGCATGTTATGTATTTTGGGGTGTTTGTGGCAGAAAAAGCCATATTGAAGGACATGCTCACTTAGAGAATAAACATCATTTCAGCTTGATGTTAGAATGAACCATACACACACACACACACACACACACAGTAGAGAACCAACAGACTGCTCAAAAGTGCCCATGGGACACACCATTCACCACTCAATCAATTCAGTCCTATAGAGCTACTCTAACCTGTTGTTCAGTCTCAGTCACTTTCATATGAAACAGATTCACACAATTATTAAACCAGCATTCATTCTAACAGAATGTTATGAGAAATGAGCAAATAATGAGCAATACTCTCTCTCTCTCTCTCTCTCTCTCTCTCTCTCTCTCTCTCTCTTTCTCCCCATCACGCACATTAGTCTGGTTGGAGTGGCTAAGCACCCTAGGGACAGTTGTGGAGAGCAGCTATAGGATTACTACAATTGACGCTGCATTCTTACCTAATGTGAGCTTAAAATGGCAGCAAGGGCCTTTTTAAGAACCCCACACCCCCCACACCCCCCTACATTCTAAGCACTCTTCCACACACATTTAAGACAGCTTAATTAATTCATATTGATTTTTAGAGGTGTATTACATCTCCCTTATGGCCAAGCTGACCACAGACACACAGAGAACTGTGTTTAACAACCATTTGTTCATGATTCAGTTTCAAAATCCACACAAACCTCCACACTACATGAACAGCACTGGAAAGGCTCATTATGAGTGATGGTGTTAGTCAAAATTTGTGGTCACCTTGGCTTTCACTGGAAAAATTTAATACAGTCAAATTACTTTTCCTAATACTTTACAATGGTAAAAATAAATAAAGACATTATGTTTTGACCACTCACCCTCATTTTCTTCAACTAAATTAGAAACAATATTCACAATATTCACAGCTGCTCCATAACACTCTGTTTGGACTTAAATATGCAACACTACTGAACTAAAATAAAAAACAATGAATTTGTCACCACTTGAGATTTTCTCAAATGCTAGAGATGCAATGACCAATAGTTAACAG
This sequence comes from Crenuchus spilurus, assembly GCA_036984385.1. Lineage (NCBI taxonomy): Eukaryota > Metazoa > Chordata > Actinopteri > Characiformes > Crenuchidae > Crenuchus > Crenuchus spilurus. Next base: position 10,707 of record BRDA01063189.1, read on the forward strand.
CTGATTGCAGCAAGATCATACCAATAATGTCAACTATTTTAATGTAAATAATGAAAATTAAAGTGTGTACTATGTAACAGCTATCAGAGTGGCCAGTAGCAAACACTGTGGTATCTAGAAAAAGGAAAATCCCCACTGTACATCCTAAAAATAGGATTTCAAAATTAAGCTGATAACAATAATGTAGATTTTCCATTTAACAGCAAATAATATCAGCCACTGATATATCATGCATCACTATCAGCAAAAAAGTTAAGTACACTTGATCTCACTGACTTTTCACACAAATACAACATAACCTTGTGAAATGAGTAACTTGCTTGTTTAGTAATTTAGCAAAATTCAGTGGAACCTCAGTCTAACTTAATCATAACTTAATCATTAATCTGTTCTAAAGTGTCTGATGATAACCAAAACAAATGATATCTGAAGCAATATTTCCCATAAGAAATAAAGTAAATCCAATTAATCTGTTCTAGACACTCCAAATTATTAACAAAAATATGTTTACAAAGAATAACTATAGTTTTACATACAGAAAACAATGACAAATTAATACAAAATACTAATTAAATGAATAAATGAACATTTAACATTACTCTTACAGGTTTACTGTCTGTTTTAAAGCATACTGGTGTGGTTCAGCCATCAGCTTTTGTTTTGTACACCTGTTCTCAGGGTTCTGGGCCACTATTTGTTTTCACACTCATTTTCAGGCGGTAGCGCTGTGTGTTTTAGTTTGTTTTGAGCGTTATTATTTGGGTGCTTCTAAAGCCTTTTTTTGCCAGAATGAACAACAAACACGTGGGTGGATGCTTTGTTTACCCAAAATTAGCGGCAAGACTTAGGCACACCAACAAAAACGAGGCAAATTAATGATAACTGGAACAAAATTTCACCAAAAAGTTGACAATAACCAAATTGCACAGTAACTGAGGGTCCACAGAAATAAGTGCTGCAGTTTTTAATTAAGTTGTATCAGATTTGTCACTAATATTCTGAACAGATTCATCTCAAGAAGAAAGGTCACCCAATTATGGTACGTAGAAAATAAATGTAGAAAGTAGAAAGTTTCAAACCTAAGCTGTTTTAATGATTCTAGGAAGCCCAGTTGCTGTTTTTTTCACTCAATCACTGTCATAATCTACCTTGACTTTGCTGATTTACTGTAGCTTGAGGCAACATAAGTTTTTGTGCTAAGAAAAGCAGTACAGTAGAAGTGTTACCAGGCTATGGAGCATTGCTGGGCTGTAGAATATCTGTTACTGGGTTATATATGTGACCCCGCCAGGGAAAACCAGGTCAAAGTCATTCTTTTTTTTTTTTTTTTTTAAAAGTTTTTTGTGAATTTAAGTTTTGTTTTTGATCAAAATATGTACTCCTATAGATATCTGAGACTGTTATCTTTCATTTACAGCAATAATACTGAGTGGCTAAGTTTTGTCGCTAATGTGAGTGACACGATATCTCAATAAGTTGCCAAGTGACTTTGACCTGGTCTTCCCTGGCAGAGTCACACACACACACACACACATATATATATATATATATATATACAGGGGTTAAGGGTTAGACAATGAAACTGAAACACCTGTCATTTTAGTGTGGGAGGTTTCATGGCTAAATTGTACCAGTCTGGTGGCCAATCTTCATTAACTGCACATTGCACCAGTAAGAGCAGAGTGTGAAGGTTCAGTTAGCAGGTAAGAGCACAGTTATATAGTATATTGCAATGCACACAACATTATGGGTGACATACCAGAGTTCAAAAGAGGACAAATTATTGGTGCACGTTTTGCTGGCGCATCTGTGACCAAGACAGCAAGTCTTTGTGTCTAAATATTATTGAGCCACTTTGGGGTGTTTTGGAAGAGCGAGTCAGGAAATGGTTTTCTCCACCAGCATCACGTAGTGACCTGGCCACTATCCTGCAAGAAGAATGGCTTAAAATCCCTCTGACCACTGTGCAGGACTTGTATATGTCATTCCCAAGACGAATTGACGCTGTATTGGCTGCAAAAGGAGGCCCTACACCATACTAATAAATTATTGTGGTCTAAGACCAGGTGGTTCAGTTTCATTGTCTAACCCCTGTGTGTATATATATATATATATATATATATATATATATATATATATATATATATATATATATATATATATAAATTTTGTTCTGCAGTTTGTGCAAGTTAGAAAAGAACAACTCCACTTCTCATTTCTTTGCAGGACTGTACTGGTGTTTCAGAGACAGTGGCATTGTAGTAATAATGGAAGCTGACTGATACATTACTTTTAATCTCACCACTTCAAGTTATACCTAAAATATGTATTTAAAATGAGGTGCTATATTTTGTAAGCAGTTTTGTGTGATGTTTATATTAACACACCAAAGTGAGTGAGTGTGTGAGGTGTTGCTCTTTGCAGATGTTACATAATGTTCCCACTTACATCCAGTGTGATCTCAGCAAAGATTGTATGAGATTTTTCACTTCTACAAAAAGTTGCAGCTTCTTTTTTCCATCACTTCATGCAGTTCTGAAATCATCCCTGCACAAAACATCAGCTTTAAAACACTGAACTACATTTACAAAAAAGAAAAGTAACCCAATAGCTTGACAGCTTTAACTTTAACTTCAGATAAAAGAAGAGAGAAAGAGTGGGAGCAGGACAGGGTGGATGGAGAAGATGAAAAAAGAACAGATCCTCAGTTAAAGTGTTCGGTTCTATAGTTATTTGCAATTACAGTTAATCTGACTGGTCACCAACTTTAGCAGATTCAGTCAGAATACCCCATATACAAAATACACTGTACATACACTACCGGTCAAAAGTTTCCGAACACCCCAATTTTTCAACTGAAAACATTTTGTATGTAAAATTAGTTAGTTAGTAAAGATTAGTTTAATGTGTCATTGTATTCTGAAATGAAAGTATAGGAGGTAATTAAGAACTCATGGAATACATTTATAGACCAAAATGTATCTAAACTTTGAACACAAAGCAGCACCTTTGGCAGCTATACCAGCTGAACACACTCGTGACATTCTTTCTACAATAGACGTCAAATATTCTTCAGACAGTTCTTCACAAATCTGCTGCAGACGTTCACACAATTGTTGGCACTTGTAGGTTTGCTTTGCTTTTCACTTCATCCCAAATCAGCTGGATGGGGTTTAAATCAGGAGACTGTGCTGCCACTCCATGTTTTCAAGCTGACCATCTTGTTCTTTTTTGCTGAAGTAGTTCTGACAGAACTTGGACTTATGTTTTGGTTCATTTCTTGCTGTAGGATAAACTCCTGACCAACTAGGTGCATACCAGAAACATTCTAAACTTTCTAAAACTGTACTAAAACTATTGACTGGTAGTGTACATCAGGGAGAAAGGGAGTATGCTGAAACAAAAACATAGAGAGTATACTAAAAGAGAAAAGAGACATGGAGTGTGTGTCTCTCTCTTTCTGTGTGTGTGTGTGTGTGTGTGTGTGTGTGTGTGTGTGTGTGTGTGTGTGTGTGTGTGTGTGTGTGTGTGTGTGTACATGCCCATGAGGCAGTATGGCCCGGGTGATGGAGAGTTCAGAAATGCAGAATTCACTCAGCAAACACACACACACACACACACACACACACACACACAATTTACATTATAACCAGTTTGCAGAGAGAGAGAGAGAAAGAGAGAGAGAGAAAGTGGACAACTCAGTGAAGGTAATAGAGACAGAGAGAGAGAGAGAGAGAGAGAGAGAGAGAGAGAGAGAGAGAGAGAGAGAGA
>BRDA01063191.1:0-12227 GCA_036984385.1 Crenuchus spilurus
ATAAAATGTTGACATTTGCCATCTCCACATCATTGCATTCAGTTTTTATTCACAATTTGTTTAGTGTCCCAACTTTTTTGGAATCCGGTTTGTAGTTTAGTGCTAGTATGAGGTAAAAAAAAAAATAGAAAACAAAAAAATGTGATTTCAAACAGATTTTGTCAATGTGTGATTGTAATCATAATTTGATACTAAAGCAGCCATGAAAGGTTATGTTTTTAAAGAGCAAAACTGGATAGAAGATGTCTCGTTTGTCAACAAATGCTTAATACAATATTTAAAAACAATCTCCCTCAAGGAATTGTTAGGGGATTTGCATATGTGTCCCTCTATTGTGCATAATAAACAGTTCAAGGAATCTGGAGGAATTTCATTTTGCAAAGCACAAGGATACAAGGCTAAGCTGAACACCTGTGATCTCTGATGCAAGGTGTCCAGGTCCTGTATTCTCAAAACAAGCATGACCACCATGCTTCACAGTTATGAGGTGTTTGTGCTGATATTTTGTTTGTTTTGTGCCAAATGTGGAGCTGTGCATTATCTCCACTTTGGTCTCATCTGTCCAAAGGACAGTCTTCTGGTTTGTTCAGATTCAAATGTGCAAACTTACACTGTATTGCCATGTTCATTTTAGAAAAAAGGCTTTCTCCTGGGAGCTCTTCCTTTTTGTCTTTTTCTAATTGTACCATCATGAACGTGATCCTTTAACATGCTAAATGAGGCCTGTAGAGTCCAAGATGTAGCTCTTTTTTTGGGTTCTTTGCAGTTTCTCTGAGCATTGCATGGTCTGACTTTGGGTAGAATTTGCTGGGTCCACTCCTGGGAAGATTACCAACTGTCTTGAATAATTTTCACATGTGAATAATCTTTCTCTTTGTAGAATGTTGGACTTCAGATTGTTTGGGAATGGCGATATAACCCTTACCAGATTGATGGGCAGCAACAATTGCTTCTAAGATCACTGATGTCTTTCCGAGCAAATAACACCACTTGTTACAATAAATGCAAACTAACTTGATACAGCAAATGTTTAATGTTTAAAACCTGAGTAGCATGAATTGAGAAAATGTTCAGTTTTGGTTTTAATACTACTTGGCAAGGTTAGCATAGTGACTGAGTCTGCAGATTTGTTAAAAATGTTCATCCCTAGTTTGAAGACACTTTTAGATTGCATGCTTAGCATAGTGACTGAATTTGTAAGGGTTTATTGAATTGCCGTTTCATTGAAGTGGTGAAAATATACGTTTTTGCCAAACATTAGCAGAGCCAACGCTCTAAGTATGCAAAAGGTCATTCTGCAGAGCTTTAGCACAGTAGATTTTTGAATTTTTGTGTGCTTCTGTACACCCTGTTGAATTGTGGGCCGTGATGTGGTGTTTATTTTTTGCTCGTTGCTGCTGCCGCTTTCCTCGTCGCTCATTTGTGGTTGGTCACAAGTTGTGTATTTGGCCACTATAAATACTCTGCTGCCCCCCTACACAGGGCCAGAGAGTGCAGGGAGCTCCGATGCTCCAGCAGGGGGGTGCTGGAGGAATGAGATGGGGATACTTAGTGAGGGTGGTTTGGTTTGGTTTGTTTTTACCCAGTGCCTCCCCAGCGTGCTGCATAATGAATGGTTTCCATACTGTGGCTACAACCCAGAGACGAGATTTTTTTTTTTACCTCCTGTGTACTTCTTAACTGGGTTGCCATGTTTAAAGTGCACATGTGCAAAACTGAATGTTATTCTTATTAAAGGGCCCATACTATATATATATATATACACACACAAACACACATACCCAACCCTTCTATTGTGACTTAACCTATAAATTATTCCATCTGTATATCATACTTATTGTATTTTCTATTCAACATGTATATTAGGTATAAAATGCCTCTATAATATATTCTACAGTGACCCACAGAGTCACATCACAGCAGCATTTACAAAGCAAAAACAAAAGCTGAGAGCACAACAGCATTAAGGCAAAACACTACTACATTAAGGAAATGAAGCAAACAAAAAACGAGAAAAAGTGAATTTGGGTTTAAAGTTTTTTTTTTTTACAGTACTGTATTCTCTCTCCCAGGTGCTTTTCCTGTTGCGTTCTTTTCTCTTGGATGCTCACCGGCCTCAAACACCCAGAGATCAAAACAGTGACATCATCACAGCCCTCTTGCCAAGACTGTGGCTGGCCACAAGGTAAACACACACACACACTCTCTCACACACACACACGCATACACATTCAGCATGGCAGCTCTGTAAAGAAGCGCTAGAATTTAGACAAACACATCAGTAAATCCAGAAAAAACTGCTGACTGTTGAAAATATTGTATTATCACTGATTCAATTCTATGGAAATGTTAATAACATATAGTACTCTGCGTGTATGGGGGTGTGGACGAAGGAGACTCATGGTGCCCCCCGAAGACATGTGGTGCCCCCGTTAAAATCATGGTGCCCCACGCACAGCGTATGGTCCGCGTGTGTGGAGCACTTCCACTGCTTACTGGTATCAGTTATTATTGTTATTCTATATAAAATCTATTTTTGTTTATATTTTTGAGTATCTGAAACTGATTAATTTGATTTACCTTATATCTTATGGGAACTGTTACATCAGTTATTATTTGTTGTCATCAGACACTTTAGAACAGATTAATGATGACAACCAAGGTTTTATATGTACCAATTTTAAGTTTGATTTGTGATTGCACATTTTGTTTGATTTTGCAAGATGACCACCACTCCACTTTGTGCACCCCTTTTTTCCCTCTTTTTCTCAATGTTTGTTCTAAAAAAAAATACAGACACAAAGGATGAAATATTAATAAGTCATATAAAAATGAAAAGAATAAAGTTGAGCTAAATTCAATAAATATTAATATAAAATGTATTTATATTTAATTTATTTATATTTTTATAATATAAATAAATAATTTTAATTAATATAAATAAATTGATTGATTGAATCTTTGAGTTAATTTATCTGTTTTTGTTCTTTAACTTGTTCCAAGTTTGATATTAACTTTAACCAAAGATGTCCAGCCCCACCAATTTTATGCCTTGTTCTTTTTTCTTTAACAGAAGCTTGTTATTAATCCCATATACTATGCTAGGCTAGCTAGCACTGAGAGTAGAATCCACTGCTGATGAGCTCTCCCTCGGGTCTAATAGCAGAAATGTTGAACTGTTCCTTTAATCTGTTCTCCTATATGGAGAAATCCTTCTGTTTTTCCTCCTCTATGTTGCAGATCACATTTCAAAGGATGACCTGCTGTGCTCCTTTGCCCTCAGACCAAACCTGTTCAGACCTAACAACACAGTGGGTGGAGTAACACCCTGACCTACAACAGACAGCTACCGCTGCTGATAACAGAGAAAAAGTTAAATAGTTAAGACCTTAAAGCAATAGATCAGCCAAATATACACAATGTACACATAAATGTGCATCAATCATTTATCATGTAATTAAAATGACTGTTAACAGCCCTGAAAAAATGTTCAGTGATGTATTAAGAGATGCTGGACAGGACAAGCAACGCTGCATATGATGAGCGATGAAATCTCTCCGCTACCCTGATGAGGACAACGTTAGTTCTAGGAACACAAACAGTGAACAGTTGTTTTAGTCTGATCAGGCGTAATGGAATCATGTGACGTATGACTTGATGTGTCGTGTCCGTTTGGGCACCTTTTTCTATCAGCGTTTTTCACATTTTGTTTTTAGTGATATTCCAGCTTTTCTACCTTGTTAAGGAGTCTAAACTCTTTTGACTATATTTAGATATATTAAAATGTATTTTTTTCCTGGTTCACATAAAGCGGTGCATATTAAACCTGTTTCTCCATTTATAAAGGGAGAAATAAAATACTATCATATGTAATCGTTTTTAACTCCTCTGGTTGCACATTTAATACTTAAGTTCTCTTCAGGAAACAAATGAAAAAACTTCACATTTTTATTCACAGTTTTAGTATTTTATTTGAAAAAAATAAAACATACATTAATTGACATTTAATGTGCCATAATATTTGCAAAGGCCATTTCCCCCCTCAAAATGTTAATTTCCGTAAGTACAGATGCATTAAAATGTACTGAATTTTATTCTCTGTATATGATGGATTCACTTCCTTAATCTTAAACATCAGTAAGAAGATGCAGTTTAACTATTAAACATGCGCACCCTAATTTTTACACAACACTGTATATGTACATTTTAATTTACACTCATTTTCTACAAGTTTACAATTTGCTTGGGGGTCTAAATGAATTCTTTCATATTTTTAATATTTCACTGGTTAGTAAACAGAAACTGGTTTGATTTATTAAAATTTTTTTTTTGTTCTCAGTAATGTTATTCTCTAGGTCTGCACTCAGTAGCTTGATCTCTCTCAACCATCTTCTGCTCGTTCTCTCCGCCGTAAACACTGTGTTAACAGAGTAATACTGACTCATCACAAAAAAACTAAGCAATTTCTATATTGATCAAAGATAAAATAATAGCAGATTAACTCCACTTTCAACTAAATGGTACAGCAGTTAACATTCAGACACTACTGGCTGATTAGAATGTTCTGTTCCATCTTAATTAACATTGCATGTCATGTCATGCTATGCTTTGTCAATTAGGAAGGAACAGAGCATTCTAGATCATCTCACTCTCTCACTCACTCACAGTTCCCAGCTTAAGAGATTGAGATGTTTCGTATACTATATTATATTATTATACTACTGCTGCCACATTTAACATGGAATGGAACGTTTGAATAAGACGTTGATGAATAAGAATTTAACTTTAGGTTTGTTCTGAACACTATAACTGATCTCCTACAGACATGTTTTTAGAAGCACAGGTGGAGTCTATGAAAACCACATTACTGTAACATACCACAGGATAGCACAACTTTTACTTAAAAAAGATAAAACTCAAGATAGATAAAAACTCAAGTTCATGTTTTTGCCAACGTTACTTAGATGCTGCAATCAAAAATAATCACAATTTAATCCCCCTCTTTTCTGTTGTGGTTTCAATTTTTAAAATACAATATGGCGGATGTGGGTTGGTACCCAAATATAGGTGTGAAAACACTGAAAAAGTGTTTTCATAATATATCCTCATTTTTATATATAAACAATAAAATGTCATCTGTATTGTTATTTGAAAAGGGAAAAAGGAAATGAACATGTATTGTGATTGACTAAAAGCTCTTGTCTCCAAAATGATTATTTTACAGAAGAAAGTATAAACACTTTCAACATAATCCGTGTAAAAAGATTTGATTCTAGGTAATTTTGGAATGTTTCTGTTGGTCCATTCAGCCTGAAACTTTCCTGCAAAGAAATAACCAAAATGCAGATACAGGGTCTTGTTCAAACAGCAGACATATGCAAATATAGTGTACTGGCGTAGAGAGTGCTTTTCATAGATGAGAGATAAATGCTGGTGGTGATTCTGATCACTGCTGTTTGATTAAGGTGAGGATGACTGGGTGAATTCCAGTTCAGTGAGCCATGTTGTTGCTCAGTGTTTGATCACTCGACCCTGCACACCTGCACAGGTGGCTGCTAATCCCTCCACTCGTCTGAAACATGGCCCTCCACAGTCATTACAGCAGGATGTCTTGGCTTAATCACTACTACTAACAATGGATGGCCCACAGTCTGAACTTCCTAAACCTGAGATATTCCCTCAAAACATTTTTGGAATAAATGTAGTTATTTATATACTGAAAACTCTGATCTGTCTGAACAATTTGATTTGATTGATCCTTTTGAAGATGAGGCAGTGCGTTAAGAAATCTCAAGTTTTCCTCAGTTTAATTATTTTGGTTTGATTCAGACCTGGTGAAGGGGTACTCACCATGAAACTCACCATGACCCTAACCAGGACTAAGTGGATAAGATAATGGATGGATGGTTTGATTCAGAACAAAAACATTACATACAAAAACTTGGTATATGCAGTTTTTTTTTTTTTTTTTTTTTTTGATTATTAATTTATTTTATTTATTAATTTTTGTCCATTTTTATTCCTTTCCCAATGTAGTAGTAGCCAATTAACCCATCCCATCCATTAGGACTCTCCCCATCACTTTTGCAATGTCCTGACTTTAGGAGGGTGAAGGCAAGCACAGGCATCCGATTTTCAAAATACCGCTGATGCACTGTCACTGGGGAGCCAACGTGCTTGGAGGAAAGCGCAGGATTCCCAGCTTCAAATGGACCAATCAGATGCCTGAGCCAGCGAACACTGTAATGTGAGAGTGATAGGGAGAAAGAGCGCCATCTACCCATCCAGAGAGAGCACTGCCAATTTTTGCTCTCTTGGGTCCCGGCTGTTGATGGCAAGCAGCATGACCGGTATTCAAACTTGCGATCCTCTGGTCATAGTGTCAGCGTCTTAGCCTGCTGAGCCACTTGGGGCCCCATATATGCAGTTTTATAAAAACAGCTTAATATACCCCATATAAAGCCCTGTGCACTCCATATGAAGGCCACAACACTTCATAAACTCTGAACATTCCATTTAATGCCCAGTCTACACCAAATGAAGCCCTGTACATTCTATGCGAAGCCCAATACACTCCATGTGAAACCCTATACACTCCACACTCTTTTGTATACAGCAGTGAATAGGGCTTCATATGAAGTGTATTTGACTTCAAATGGACAATAATAGTCTTTACCCTTATACAGTCCATTTGATTTCTGGTTGTTCTGTATTAACCCTAATACACTCTATACGCTGCCTGTATCACTAGACCTGAAGGTTTTGGCAGGTATACCTGAATGAAAACTTACTTTTTGTTCGAGGGAGAAGGTAGGTCAGTTTCAGGGGGGGGGGGGTCATGCATGTGTTACAATGAGAGAAAGAGTGAGTTGTGTGTGTGTGTGTGTGTGTTCGAGAGAGTGTGTTATTAATATCTGAGTGATGAAACGCTGACGTCAGCCTCAGACACTGAAGCCCTTGTTCTCACACATGCCTATGGGCACTCTGCACTGTGGTCACACACACACGGTCAGCGCTTCTGTACACACAAACCCACCCACACTTTACTCTTGTGGTTGGTCTGAAGTCAGTACGTCCCAGAATTCTCTGTTCCTCTGGGCAGCACATGTGACGGATATTCATGTTAATGTTATTAATCAGAAGACTTTCTAGAGAAAAATAAGATGATTGTATACTTTGTTGAGAAGTATAATTTACCCAGAATTCAGTTGATTATCCAAGATACATCTATCATCTGAAGTTTGCTTCATTATTTTTCCAACTGGAGCTTTGAGGCTAATGTAGCTAACAAGTAATGAAAGTTTATAACCCACCAATTAGCATCATGTAAACTGCAGGTCTAAATGATCAGTGTTGAGTTGCTCAGTAATCTTAAACAGACTTGTTTATGTGGTTTCTGACAGTGTATGACAGTTATTAATACAAATGCAAACTGATGTTGAAGGTTCATGCAATTGTTTTGTTTAATTTGTCACTTTTTGATATTCCATATTCTGCTGTATTTAAAAATAAATCTATCTTTCTCTCAGACAAAACTCGTGTCTGGTGACGAGAGGGACAATGGTGGACCTGCTGACGGACCTGTGTACTCAGTCGTCTCCTGCAGAAGGTATGAGCCTCAGACATCCTCTTCACTTTTACATGAACATGGAGTTCACCTTAGAGGTTAAGCACTCTACTCAATAATGGACATTCTGTTCCTAACAATTTTGGAACAATTTTGCACAACTTCTGTTCATTCACACAGTGTATAGTAGAAATTGTGATTTTACTGAAAATGCAGGAGATCTGACTTCTTTTATTTCATATTAAAAGTCTTCATGTCGTCCACACAGTTATTCTGAGACTGTAGTACACTGCAGGATGTATAGGGGGCAATATGACTTTTATTGTTTCATTTAAAAGTGCTCTATAATGATTATATAATCCACAGTCATTGTGACAGAATACTACTCTGCAGGACGTGGACTAGGAGAGAAAACCTGTATTATGTTGATAAAAAATTCAGAACTTTGAATGAAGCAGAGTTATAGTAGCATGATTAACTGATGAATCAAGCAATAGTTAATTACTGACAGTTGACTTGCTGATTGACTGGGATGCATGACCAGAATCTGTAATTTTATGATGAAAATAACATGAGGCAGGAAAACAGAGGCCCCTCATCTCTTGTGGCATAATTAGGCATTATTCATTCCATTAAAAAGTCAGTTACTGATTTGACTTTGCTGCTTTAATATAGGCCCCCATGCCCCACCATACCCTTCCAGTACCAGTCCTTCAACACCTACCCACACAGGCACAGTCTATTCATAATCTTTTACAATTATTATACATATTTTTTGTCTGTAACAGCAGGTATCTCCATCATGATTTGATTCAATTATGATTTTCTAGGAAACAGTTAATTGAGTCATGAAACTGATCCAGTTTGAATCCTTTATTATGATTCTGAATTATTTTCTGACACTACACTACTGTAGCTGAAGAAAATGTTGTGTACAGAATACAGAATAATCACTGTCTGGTTTGTCCACAATGGGCAGAAATGACCCCTTGTTTACAGTCTGTGATGGAAATGAAGAGACATAAGAGACATAAAATTGAGGTCACAATTTTCTGAGGTCAGAAGGTCCCTTTACATTTCCTTAAGTTAGACTTGGTCTGTCCTCATCTCTTTCTGTCTAACAGCTAATGTGGTGAGAGTTCTGGTGTAAACTGAATTAAATTATGACCCAGTAGAGTGTGTAAGTAACATAATTGTCAACAACCAAAGGTCAGCTGCCATATACTTTATATTAAGTATGGATTCTTTACGGAGTTTGGGTCCAGATTGTTGGCTGCAGATATATACAAATACTTCGTTACTATACTTAAGTAGAAATTTGGGTTATTTATACTTTATTGGAGTAATTATTTTTGGACGACTTTTTACTTTTACTTATTTACATTTTCATTCCATTATCGGTACTTTCTAGTCCTTACATTTAAAACAGCCTCGTTATTTCTACGTATATTTCATTTTGGTTTGTCATCATTCAAAAAACATCCTATCCAGATAAATTGCGCCATCCAGAAAGAGGGAATTTGATTGTGGTTGGATGATAAATATAAACATATACCATTCTGATACCCTATTGGTACCTGCAGGTCACGTGTGTCATCACTCTCCAGTAAGCTCAGTACCGCAATGCAACGCTTTAAGGCAGTATTTTAAGTTTCTAACTCGTGCCTGGGGATCCAATATCCCCCAAAAGCAACAGAAGGAGACGAAGTGTAGTCCTCAAACATGTTTATTCTGTGTTGTTTTTCAAACAAGTCCTTTTGTATTGTTTTATCAGGATAATAAACAAAGGAATAAATAAAAAATGTTGCTTAGCATAACAGGCTATGCTAAGAAAACTGTGCTACCTTAAACTAATGCCCTGATCTCCTCAGGGGAAAGTAAAGGAGCACAGAGTGAGTTTGCAATCAGGGAAAGCAATTGATTGCCAGAAAAATCAAGGATCTACTCTAAATACTAAAACAGTGCTCCTAAATAACCTAGAAGAACATAAAACACAAAATAGCAACATAATTGTTATTAAATATACATTTAGTGCAAAATGGCTCTTACATTACCAAAATGTATTAATTTTCAAGGGGCATATATGCAGCTGAGACAGGTAGCCAGTACATCCCAAAAAAATTCAACATTACCATTTTAATATAACTTTATAGTCATTATGGCTTTTGGAAAAAAAAATTTGGGGGGGTGGGGTAGTGCACTATATGCCCCTGTGGCACAGCCTAAGTTTTGGCATTTGTTTTCCTTACATTACTTTTACTTTTATACTTAAAGTAGTTTTGAAACCAGTATTTTTGTACTTTTACTTGAGTAAAAAGGTTAAGTTGATACTTCAACTTCTATAAAAGTATTTTTAAACCCTAGTATCTATACTTCTACCTGAGTAATGAATGTCAATACTTTTGACACCTTTGGTTGGCTGACCAAACAAGCACAATAATGTCAACTATTAGTATATAAACAAAATATCCAATTTGTAGTAGTAAACCACTTGGTAGTAGTGTTGGCACTGTGGGTAGGTACCGAGTCCTGCTGCAAAAGGAAATTGGAATCTTTAAAGCTTGTCAGCAGCTGCAAACATGAAGTTCTCTGAAATCTCCTGGTAGATGCTGTGTTGACTTTGGACTTCTGTGCATAGTGGCTCTTGATGCACTGACGCCAACCTCAGCTCACTCCTTGTGAAGCTCTCCCGACGTTCTTGAATCTATGTTTCTTGACTATCCTCTCAAGGCTGCTGTCATTGCTGTAGCATGTGCACCTTTTCCCACCACATTCCCTTCCAGTCAACTGTCCATTAATATTCCTCGACACGGCACACATTTTCACCAATGACCTTCTGTAGCTTACCCTCCTTGTGACAGATGCTGATGATTCACTATTCAGCAGTCATGATTATGGTTGCATGTGCTAAACTAGACTGAGATATGCACAATATTTACAGTCATATCAGAATGTTAGGACCACATACCTAATAGTGGGAAATTGGGAATAATCGCCCTTGGCTTAGTGTTTACTCAATGGTGAATCCCTGACACTTTTCGTGTTGCTCTTGTGATCATTATAGAGGGTAACATCCACTGTGGCACATCACTTGCTCTGTACCACTTGTCAAATTTGTTGGGCATCACTGATATGCTTTTGACAGGCCCTAGATGTACAGGAAGTCCATTCTCAGTACATCTTTACTGTGATGGCTCTAGAACATCTCACAGAGTTAGCAGTTTCTCACCCCTCTCCTGGTACTCTACACCATGGGTGTCCAAATCCAGTCCTGGAGGGCCGGATTCCTGCAGAGTTTGGTGATTTCTCTGCTCTGACACTACAATTAAACCTGCTCATTACCTGCTGAGCTGAATCAGGTGTGTTTGATCAAGAAGATCACCAAACTCTGCAGGAATCCAGCCCTCCAGGACTGGATTTGGACACCCCTGCTCTATACTAATGTGCCTTTTTTGGGACATCAGTCAAATCACCTCCCAGGACGATGGTTTTGCAATCTGCTCCAACTAAATAGCGTGTGCACATATTTATATATGCAGCAAAAAATGTGACATGGCATCTCTGGCGTCCTGGCGTTATTCCAAACCAGGGGTGGCACTGTGAAGGTAGTTGGTGGTTAGCTTGTGCGTGGTAGGGAGGAATGTGTTCTGCTGCCCACACGTGTGTTTTGGTTTTCACAGTATGGGAAATGGTAGATGTAAGGTGCATGTGTGATTCAGTGCAGTGACTACATACACACCGCTGCTTCCTTTAAACGTAATCTTTAACTAACCAATCAGCCGTGAAATCCTGCTCACTGTTAATCTGCTATCCAGTGCTATCAGTCATCTACTCTGGCTCGAATTTGATAAGCTCTGTCACTCATACAGCACCTGAACTACTGAGCCATGTCTTCTTTCTTTCCTTGTTTCCTTTCTTTATCTTTTTTCTTAACTTTTTTACAATTACTTCTGCATGTCTGCCTTTATAATTCTTGGTCTGGTGGTGGTCAAGAAGTCAGTTAAACCACACTGACTCAGTATTGTTCTTTTATGAACTTTCAGTAGAGTAGGTCATTCTTAAACATACAGTTGACCCCCTCCCCTTCTCTCTCTCTATCTCGCTCACACACACACTCTCTCTCTCTCTCTCTCTCTCTCTCTCTCTCTCTCTCACGGTCTCTCTGTCACTGTCTCTCTCACACACACATTCTCTCTCTCACTCTCTCTCACACTCTCACTCTCTCTCTCTCTCTCACACACACACACACTCTATCACATACACTCTCTCTCTATCTCTCTCTCTCTCTCTCTCTCTCTCACACACACACACTCTCTCTCTCACACACACACTCTCTTACACACACACACACACACACACACTCTATCACATACACTCTCTCTCTCTCTCTCTCTCTCTCTCTCTCTCTTTCACACTCTCTCTTACACACACACACTCTCACTCTCCCACTCACACACACACACACTCTATCACATACACTCTCTCTCTCTCTCTCTCTCTTTCACACTCTCTCTTACACACACACACACACTCTCTCACACTCTCCCACTCACTCACACACACTCTATCACATACTCTCTCTCTCACTCACTCACTCTCACTCACTCTCACTCACTCTCACTCACTCACTCACTCACTCACTCACTCACTCTCTCTCTCT
>BRDA01063193.1:0-21139 GCA_036984385.1 Crenuchus spilurus
CACATTTAGCCCAAATACAGACATGAAAATAATATGATCAATGCAATAAGATTAATGCAAAAGTTGTGGACAGTCCAAAATAAACATTTCTGAACATACAGCATACATTACAGCTGTTCAAAACCTTATATATATATACATTTTTTTTACAGTATTAGGGGTGTGCATCTGTCCAATAAATGATGATCCGATATGGATCTCAATTCATGTGGTACGATACGATTCAGAAACGATATATTTTAAATTGGACCGATTCGGTTTAATTTGATTCAGTAGGACTTCGATACAATTTGGTTCAGTATAATAAGGTAGGAAATAATACAAGTTACTGGTTTAAAATTTATATTTTTACATTGATTCAACATAAGTTAATACTAAAAATGTGTTTTTGCTTGCATCCAAATAGATTAATGAAATACTAGAGAACAAGTATTGTTGTATTTGACATGTGAATTCAGAATCAGTAAAATATTGTCGCGTTGGGATGTTAATTTTAATCAAGTCCCAAAAGCCCTCATTCTCCACCACACAGTATGGTCTTAAGTCTTTGACAATGAACCAGGTTATTGAAGCCGTTATTACTTTGGCTCTAGCCGAGTTGTGGTTGAGTTTTGGCTGGAAGAAGTCCTGTTTTTCTGTGGGGCTAGCGGTGCTATGCTAGGGTCCTCATCGCCACTTTCCTCATGTCGTCTCACCAAATCTTTTCCGCTCTTCATTTAAAGACCAAACTTCTTCCAAACCTTAGATTTTAAGCTCGGCAGAGCGTTGTATATATGTGCGTCGGACATGTTTGTCTTTCAAACATGACTGTGACAAGTATTGCGACAGTTAATGAGAGACAGAGTGCGCGTGCAAGAGAGAGGGGAGGGGGCGGGGAAGAGAAAGACGGGAGGGGGGCGGGCGAGCAGCAGAAGCACATCAGTAACACCAAACCGATTGACAGCTATGCAATTGGGCCATCAGCCAGTTCATTTTACAAATAGGCCGATTCAGGGCCACGTCAAAATCGGTCTTCCGATTCAAATCAGTTATTTTTTACACCCCTAATGATTATGTATTTGACAGCAAGCTCAGTATTACTATGTAGCCTATGTCTGGAGCCGGTGACAAACTGCATGCAGTGCAATATGCAATATTTACTTACAGATACTTGAATGAAGTTTCTGGTCTTCAACAGCAACACACTATTTCCTTTAGCACATGGGACAACATCCACTCTCTGCAAAAAACAAACAACCCACAAACATAAGTAAAAAAACACTTCAAGTCCAATCATGGCTTGATTTGCCTCACTTGATTTGCCCAGGAAAGAGTCATTCCTCTTAGGCAGCCTACTAACTATGCTGTAGCATCACAGGTAATTTCACAACAACTGAGAAATGATTGTGGATGATATTGATAAATACCAATAATTCCAACTACTTTAAAGTAAATCATGTAAAATTCACTTTACGGCTATCTACAGTCATTACAGGTATTCACATAGTGGCTGATAACAAGCTTTTCCAGTTATTGGGAAATAATATTGCCACTGATATATCATGCATCTCTAATATATTGTCAACATACATGACAATTCCTCAGTCACTAACTGGAAAGTGGAAATGACATTACTGGTAATCCGAAGTTTATTTTAGAACATTGTCCATGATTCTTACACTTTATCTCAACAGAGAGCAAAAACTGCACCTTGTCTGAATTTTATCATGCCAAACTTTTCACTTGGAGAGGCAATAAACAGAAATAAACAAGTGAGATCTGTGACTGGCACAAACTTGACCAATACCAATAGTGAAAATATAAAACAGTTATGTGAAACACATGTGAGTTACTTAAATGCTGTTGAAAGGTAACCAACCATGGCTTCAAATAAAACAATAACATTTAAATCTGGCATGTAGATTTGTTTAGTTTATATGTTCTGAGTTGAACTAAATCAGGTTGGGCATGAAATACATTACAATTATAAGTTGCATAAGAGCCAATACACTGATGAGTCATAATTTTAAAACCGCAAGTATCTAAACTCACTGTCCATTTTATCATTGACCATATAGGTGCATGTCTACAATTATAGACTGTACTCCATCTGTTTCTATGTATACTTTATTTACCCTGTTGTTCAATGTTCAGGACTCCCACAGGACCACCACAGAGCAGGTAGTGTCATTCCTGCACTAAAAATACCCCACCAACCAGCCAACAGCATCATATGGGCAGCATCCTGTGACAACCAATGAAGAACTAGAGGACCAACATAACCATAAAAACCAGTACAACACGGCATGCTAACAGCTTCTTCCCCCGAGCTGTAGCGCTCCTCAACAACAGTGGACACCTCACACTGTAGTCCATATACTACTACTGAACTGAGCTCCAAATCTCACTAAACTGAAACTGGAACTGGACTTAATCACAAACAAACAAACAAATAAACAAAAAACAAAACAAAAACTCTTGCACTACTTGCACAGCTATACAGATTTCTGTAAATGTATATCATCTGCACTTTCTGTATATTATAGTGTGTGTATATTGCCTTACTATTTACACTCCTCTTAGCTCTCTCAACTTATCACTCTTTTACTTTTTAGTAATTTTTTAACTCTATGTTCTCTATTCTACTACTATGTATTGTATTTGTTACATGTAACACGTGGTTGCTCTCTCACCAAGTCAAATTCCTTCTATGTGTACATACTTGGCAAATAAAGAGATTCTGATCCACAGCACAAACTAACACACCACTACCACAGCAGTGTCACAGCAGTGTTGAGAATGACCGACCACCCAAATAATATATAATCTGGTGGAGGTCCTGCCAACTGAAGAACATTGTGGAAAGAGGCTAACAAAGTATGCAGAGAAACTGATGGACTACAGCCTGTAATATTTACTCTTAAAAATGTAACCAATAGAAAGAGGTGTAAGTAAATATCAATATAGTTGTGTATCACAATATTGTTTTTGTGATACTGCACTGATTCTCAAAAACACAGGATGGATTTCTTATTAATAGTTTACCTGTAAAAATTGGTGGCAGTTAGTAGTTCATGCTTTGTTAAAACAACTGACCACTAGATGGCAGTTTTGTAATCTATCTTCAGCCATTAGATTCTTCCACTATAACGTACATACATTTTTCTAAAATTAGATTTTAAAAATTCACAATTGTTTATAGTATCACATTGTACACACACACACACACACACACACACACACACACACACACACACACACACACACAATCATAACCCTTGTATCATGAGAAGTATTGAATAACTAGGCTCGTCAATACACAGTCCTAGTAACAGTCTACTTTGGACTAATCTGACAATCTGTAGACTTGTGGACTATTTGTAGGAAAGACTGCATAGACGTTTTAGACCAATTAATCAGTAAGCACATTAACTAAGTCAGTTATTGCCTTTTGAAGATAATCCGTATCGGGCAATATATTTTCAACAATCAGTCCGCAAGGCCAGGCTCATTTACAGGCACACCAGCAGGCAGCCTAATCAGTGTGCCTGCTGTACAACAATGTTACATCTCACTCTTGTATCAATTTTACCATTCTATGTGCAGATGAAGGCATGATGGACAAACCTATCCTTTCATCTCAAGTCAACAGTATTTTTTAAAAATATATATTTCTATTTTCTCAAAAGCAAAAAAAAATACACAACATGATTATATATTGAGCATCTGCCACCTTGCACTAATATCAGCACCGGCCATTGTAAAAACCCATATTGGTCAATCACTAATATATAGGTCAAATGGATTCTGTCCATATCCGCTGGGTCAGAATGCAGGGGAATCTCCTTTCACATTGAGTAATTACATCGAAAATATAGTTCCTTCCAAAGGCCATTGCACATTTTTCCAAACACATTTTCACAAGGCACCCTTCACTATCATTATTACATCTTGCTAAAATAACTGCCCTTATCTCTTCCCTTAGCTCCTCAGTCTTCTGTAGCAAAAAAGAACAATACATACCCAGAGCCAACTACACCACCTGCACTTGTGGAACAGGCTCATATCACGGATGTCCTGTACTGGAGAAACAGTATCACCGTAATGTGGATTAAAATCACACAAGGCCTGGAAACAAACTCAGCTCTTCATCCACCATTTCCTCCTTTTCTTTCATCTCTCTACAGTCCTACAGAGGGGCCCATCAGGTCACATGTACACACACTGGGGGAGGATAATGCACAAATCGCCACCTGTGGAACAACTCACTTCTGGGGCCAATCAGCAGCAACAGGCCAAGATGGAGTGCGGTGTCTGCAAGTCCACAACACTATCAAAAGAAGGACATGTGCTTGGCACTGTCTGATTTAGAACTTGGCACAGCTACAAAGGAGGATGGACTTTCAGTATGTAGGACCATGCTGAGGCACGTCACATTCTCCTTTGTCAATGCTTGCCATCAAAGGATGGATCTCCCGAGATGTCTAAGGGAAGCACAGCCAGGACCACAATACAGGGACCTGAGAGGAGTTGGGCTGGCTCCAGGATTAAAAAGAAACAAATGGTGGGGCGGTCTCAGTTTTGCAGGACGTCGTATCCATTTCAGTATTACGTCTGAAGGCATCACTATAGCAGCTAGCGGCTCCCCATCTGTAACTCTTCATACACCGCAGGTGAGAGCACATAGAGATGAGAAGAGACTTCAGAGTGTGTGTTTAGGTGGGAGATCCCAGGCTTTCTCCAGTAGACATTAGGCTCGGAATGTCTGACACACCAAGCCCACCCAAGCAGGGTCTATTTTTTCACTAGCAGAGAGGTGAAATAGAGCTGATTCCAAAAGGCATTACAGCCATAATCATCGTCCCATGACTTATTATGAAAATCATTCTCATTACCTACCATGCTGTGGGCTGCCAATTTTTTCTGGAGCTTGCTAGCCAGCTCAACGTTCTCTGCCATGGTTCCTGAGATGAGGCATGCTGACAGCGAGAGAGTCTCTGAAAATAGATAATAAAGAACAGAAGAGTTTTTCATTTTACACACCTGTTAGAAAAAATATGTGATTTATTTATACCTACACCACATCATTTTGGTCACTTTTACATACTAACAAAGGTAATCAGTGCATCTGAATATCTTATTACTTCAAATCGCAAACGTACAGAAAGTAATTCCACCAAACAATGCAGTGAACAAATACTCTACAAAGACCAATAAACAATAACAAAGTAAACAAACCCACTAAGGCTTTGGAGAAAACCAAACTTTTGGATGAACTCTGGAAACCAATAAAACCAAGCAAGCATTTTCTGTGGTTAAAATCCCCCCCACGTATCAAAGGGTCAGAGTCTAGCCTGAAACAAGACTGTTAAGACTGTCTTAATGAATCCAATCTTTGGCCCAAAATAACTGTAGATGCAATGTTTTACCCTAAAAAAGATCAAATGCGTTCAAAGATTCTACATCATAAAGAGGGACCTGAGAAAGCCATTAACCGTGAGCTCAAGCTAAGCACTGCATGGATGGGGTCTTAAAAGAATTTGTTGTTTTTCCACTCTAAATGTAGTTTGGCATTATATTACAGGGCTGTTCTCCAAACAGAAAGTAATACCCAGGCAGAATTGCCAGCAGAGTCATTGACAGAATGGAAATTTTTCTTAATGCATCATCCCCACACAATCGCAGTAATATGCACACACTGTTAAATCATCATATAACAATAATAAAAACACAGCACCTTACAACCTTGGGCCTACTAAAGGTACTGCTGAGATTTTCCAGTAAAACCTCACGAGGAATAAGCCAATAGGGCGCATTTATGAAAAAGTCATTTATCACAGCGGTTCCAACATTCTGATTCTGAATGAACATATTCAGGCACGCTGAACAGTTTGTCAGAGCCATTGTAGTTTATCCCACATTTTTTCACAAACAACAGAGTCACCGAAAAAATCAGGCTGGTGTAATGTGTGTTCTACGGTAATCTTATTCAAGTGTGAATGAAATTTTAGGGAAAATTATCATTATCTGATTTCTATTCTTGTACTTATTCCTCTTGTGTTTTCTCTATCAGATATTTGTCTGCTAATTATTGCCAGTTTTTGAGACAGCAAACCAAATCCAGAATTGTGTTTGATTGGGGTGGTGGGTTTGTGTACCGATGTTCAACCCAATGTACAGTTTCTGTGTAGCAACAGTTTTCTTCTGAATTTTTCCCAGAGACAATGATTTTCATGCAAAATTGCCCCTACTTCTTTAAATCTAATGATAAAAAACATGCTAGTAACTCATATACCTATAATTGGTTTCTTCAGGAAATGCACTAATTAATTTTCAAGAGCTCACTTGCGACAAATGAAATACATATTTAATAATGAGATAAATACATAGATTACAGTCATTTGGCTTGTGGAGTTAAAAAATTTTACTTGGTTTTCTGCTAGGACATCTTTAGATGATTCACTGCATGGACAGTGCATTACTGCACTGTCACCTGAATAATATTTATGCAACTTATTTATAACTGCTTACTTATATTATTATACTTTTCATAGCAGTTAATAAAAATATTAATAATACATTTTATTTATAGGCACCTTTCAAGACACCCAAGGACAACTTACAGATATAATAAAAAAAAACAGATGACAAAGCATTAAAACTATAGTAGATAGGGGAAAGACAAACAAAACAAGAAGGTAGAGCGAGGTTATCCTTATGTTACATCAGATAGTAGTCATGTTAAATAGGCCTGTTTAAAATAATACTTTTTCAGATGGGATTTAAACACAGAAAAAGAGTGGATGTTACATAGGTCCTGTGGTAGGAATTTCCAGAGGCAAGGAGCAATATGACTGAAAGCTCTGGACCACATAGTAATGGAGCAAATGGTATGAACGAGAATGGCAGCACTATAAGGCGTAAGAGATGAACAGAGTCGATTGATATTGTGTAAAATAAAAATATGCAGTTTGAGTAATATTATTAACAGAGATGACACCTAAACTTTTAACCCAAGAAGAAGGCAAGACTACCGTTTTATCAATAGTAAGAGAAAAACTGTCAAATTTAGCCAAAATGAATTTCAAACCCACCAAGAGGACCTCAGTTTTATCACTCTTAACTTTTAAAAAGTTAAGAGTAAACCATGATTTTATTTCCAAGAAGCAGTCAGAAAGAGTGGAGGAAGGGAGAGCAGAATTAGGTTTGGTAGAGACATAAAGCTGGGTATCATCTGCATAATAGTGAAATTTAATATGAAATAGTTTTACTATTGTTGTTTTTTTATCTTTCCTTCTGTTTAGGCATCAGTATAATACTTTTTTTTTTACTCTTTCTGTACTTGTGCAGCTGTAATACTTTTCTTTCCCTTTGAGATTAATAAACTGATAGAATGATCCATCTCTGTCTGTCCATCCAGCTATCTATCTATGAAGTTAATTAAACAAAAATCTGATAGAAAATATGTTTTCAATGTGCTCTGAAAACTATCCCAGATGATAATCTGTTTAAGCAGTTAAAAAAGAGAAATAAATACCTTTGATAATAGATTCTGCTGCAGCCAAATCCTGTTTGTACGTCACCTGAAGAAAAGCAAAGCAAATGACAACAGAAAAATACAGTATATGTAGATGTAGTCATATTTAAGTTTGAACAGCCTTGGTCAAGTGATATATTTTGGTGATAAAAAGTGAACATTTTAGTGTACAATTTCTATTTATTTAAAACAAAACATATACTATTATATCTGTCATGACCTTTACAGTAGGATTGTCACAATACAAGAATTTTGATTGTATATATATATTGTGATATCAATTTCAAGTGTCACGAAACTCAATACCAAATAGATCCTCTCGCTATAAACTAAAAACATTCATCATTGTCTTTAACATCAAATGTTTATTTCTGTATTCTTACAGCATACTAATATGCCTGCCCTTTTTTAAATTAAATGTCTGTGACTGAACAAAATACAGGCAAATGCAGCTTTTAAAAAAATACTGAAAATATTGAGAGAATGTTAAATGCATTAAAATGTGCCAAATCTCAGTAAGATATGTTCAGCTTATGTTCCTGCTAAAAATAAAAAAACATGCAATTTCACCAGGGTTGAAATTTTTTTGGATAAGTGTGTAATTATATTGTGAAAAAAGAGAAGTTTATTTATTCTACACAGACGTGCGTGGAGAACCAGTAAAGCAACAGCATCATCTCTTACTTTCCACAGTGTCGGTGGTCCCTCGATGAGCTTGGCATTGGTGCCGCTGTACTGCAGGGCCAAGTGCAGGCACTCCGTGCCAAAGTCAAAGTCAAACTCACTACACTGCGGGAGAAATCAGGCCGTAACAGAAACAAGCTTGGTCCCATTTGTTCATGTTTAGTAAATACTGAAGTTCATTTATTTACATATTTACTGTGGAAAGCCAAAGAGGACCACAAGAGGAGGAAGGTAAATATGCACACAGATAGAATGTCCATTCAAAATGAAATGGGAAACCAGACAGGACAAACCCATTCACCTTGAGACCTTTATGTCATAAACAAGTTAGGTTTTTTTAACTATTCAACGCCAATCATTTGGTTTCCCCTCGCTGCCATTTGATGATTTCATCAACCAAGTCATGGTCTCAATTTTTTTCTCCTCGTTTCACAAAAGGAATTTTAAGACATGCTCTGAATCTGGGGTGTTAGTTCACAGCTCTGAGACAGCACTTATATTACATGATTTAAATCATGCCACCTGAGATATCATAAAGGCAATATGTATAGCCATATATTATCCTCAACATAAGGGTGAGGTTCATTCACAGGGATCAGTGATTTCAAGGCAAATTAGAGGAAAAATATGCCAGGTCCTGCAGTCATTTAACCTTTGGCATTTTTGCTTTCACTAAAGTATACCACACTGGGGGTTGGGTGTCTGCTTTTCCCTTCACCACAGCTTCATCATCCTCTATGGATGTCATACTGTGAATACATCACTCAAGCGGAGAGCACTTCAGCAAAAAAAAGCCTTGACAACATGGCCTTTGGCCACAGTGGAACAGTCTGTTGATGGCTCTTTTTGAAATTTAAAGAGAAACCGCAATCACCTTCAACCTAGATGTAACAAATGCAGCTAAAATGAAGTTAAAATGAAGTCTTGGACTACCTCAGGTCATATGCTGGAAGATCTATAACTTTTGGATTCAAAAGCAAAGAGCTATATATTCACTCTTAAAAGGACTTGACTATGGAAGATGGATGCTGAAAGGCCAGGAGTGTTAAGAGTCTCAGATATCAGCCTCGAAAGACCTAACTATGCATTTCTTCACTTCTACAGAAATCTGGGGACATCCATTCTTATTTAAAATACATATGACTGTCACGGCACAGCAAGAAAACTCAGGGGCAGAGCCAAGGACAATACGTTTGGCAGAAAGTGTGTACTCACAATGTGCAATGACTAAAATGCATGGCTAATAAACTGTGTGAACAACTAACAGTGAAACTGAATATAACAGTGACCAGCAAAGAAAATTATTTTCTGAAGAGGGAGGCATATTATATGAACACAAAAGATTTTAACTAGTCCACTAATTAATGTTGGTAGAAATGTACATTTTATGTTTTTGTGTGATAAAATGCAATCACTGGCCACTTTATTAGGTACACATACCTTGTGTCTACACTCAGCTCCACTGAGCATACAGGTGCACTTTGTAGTTCTACAATTACAGACTGTAGTTAATCTGTTTCTCTGTATACTTTGTTCACCCTGTTCTTCAATGGTCAGGACCCTCACAAAGCAGGTATTATTTAGATGATGGATAATTCTAAGCATGGCAGTGACACTGACATGTTGGTGGTATGCAGTATGAGTGGATCAGACACAGATGCTAGAGATATTAATGTTTTTACACACTACGTTAATACTATGTATTCGATGTGTATTATTTACTGTATACTGTAAAATTACCTGTATATTTTTATAAAATATTAGAGAGACACCAATGGCAAGAAACAAATTCCTTTTGTATATCAACTAGGGCTGGGCGATAAACTGAAAATTTACCGATACCAAAATTTATGACAATAACCGACATCATTTTGCCCATGTCGGTATTTTTGGTGTCTTAAAAAATGAAAAGAAAATGAATATGTATTTCATTTGTCGCAAGTGAGCTCTTGAAAGTCGTTTTGTCTTTTTTGTCGGCTACATTCATGTTCCTTTAAGACGCTGCTCTCCGTGCTGTGTGTAGGGCAGCCTGTAGTCACGTGACTACAGGCTGCCCTACCAGTGCAGGCCCTATGGAGAATGGTCTGACTGCAGAGCCACAAAGCCACAGATTTACGCCAGCAGTTTTGCGGCAGCAGCAGCACATACGCGGTAAATACATGTAAACTGCAAACATTAAAGGAGGTTTGCGACGGTTATATGTGTTGCAATGCATATTTCCATACAAGAAGGAAGATCGTTGCCGATATATGTGTGATGTGACACATGCTGCGACAAATATCATTGCCCGTTTTGCCCCGTAGAGTATTATAAGCCAACACCAGCCAGTAAACTTAGGAGTCACCGTGCAGTCCAGCATGAAGGTAAGTCAGTTAACAATACTTAACAGTCTTTTGACACAACAGTACAACATAGGTTCTACAATAAGTCACACAATATCTAACATATAATAGTTATCTACAATGCCAAACATGTCATAGCTGTATATAATTATATAAATATCAGACTAATTATATAAATATCAGACTTTGTAAACTGCATGTATGAGTAAGCCTCAAATTACAACTTTTAAAACAGTATAGTCAACAAGGTTTATATACCTTGTTGTCATTTGAGGCTTAATCATATTTATATATACATCGTTAGATATTGTACAATTTATGTTGTACTGTTGAGTCCAAAGCCGGTTACTGTCATTACTAAGCCTTTCAGAGACCTACAATTATTTTTATGGTCGCACACTTTATAGAATTTATTTTCTCATGTTTCAGGATGCACTATTCACTGATGTGGGAAAATGCGGGAAAAATGTCCTATGTGCAAAATTCTTATGAACAGATGCAACATCAGAAAGCATATTGACTGTAAACATGCAAACCAGGAGCTTTTTGATGTCAATTTTAAATACCACATCAGGAGTGAGAGTATTGATGAGATTAATGGTGTCTTTTCTGTCCAAGACAATTTCTTCATTTATTTATGCGTTAAAGTTAAAGTGGTAATAAAAAGGGAATTGTACCATCAATATAACTGGCTGTGAAGTATTTATGTTGGCCTAACGCATTCTTTATTTTTGAGGTATGTGTGTATTAGTATTATTATCCATTTATCGTTAACGAGGTGAACTGCTCAATATATCGCAATATTGATTTTAGGCCATATCGTCCCAGCCCTAATAACATATTTGGACAATAAATCTGATTCTGATTAACTCACTGCCATCTGTTCCTGCACTGTTTGTTTTGTTCTTCATTGGTGGTGACAAGATGTTGCTCACATGACACAATTGGCTGAATAGTTTTGTTTAGTGCACCATTCTCAGTCCAGCAGTTACACTGAGGCATTTAAAAACACCAGCAGCTTTGCTGTGTCTGATCCACTCATAATAGAGCAATGTTAGTGTCACTGCAGTGCTGAGAATGATACACCACTCAAAGGTGTCAAAAGTATTCACATTCATTACTCAGGTAGAAGTATAGATACTAGTGTTAAAAAAGACCTTTATAGAAGTTGAAGTATCAACTAAAGCTTTTCACTCAAGTAAAAGTACAAAAGTTCTGGTTTCAAAACTACTTAAAGTATAAAAGTAAAAGTAATGTAAGGAAAACAAATGCCAAAACTTAGGCTGTGCCACAGGGGCATATAGTGCACTACCACAGCCACCACCCCCAAAATACATTTTTCTAAAAGCCGTAATGACTATAATGTTATATTAAAATGCTGAAGCTGACATTTTTTGGGATATACTGGCTGTACATTTTTGTACTGTTTCAGCTGCATATATGCCCATTGACAATGAAAAGATTTTAGTAATGTAGTAACTACACTTTAGTAAAGTGTAGTAACTACACTTCATCTCTTTCTGTTGTTTTTGGAGGATTTTGGATCCACAGGTACGAGTTAGAAACTTCAAGTGCTGCCTTATAGCGCTGTGTTGGGGGAAAAGCCCGTAATCAGCCGCTATAGTCATTTCAAATATATTAGTGGACCATATATGTGTAATACTGAGCTTACTAGAGAGTGATGAGGCACATGACTTGCAGGTGTGATGGATCGCTTACCAACAGGGTATCAGAATGGTATTTGTTTATACTTATCATCCAACCACAATCAAATTCACTCTTTCTAGATGGCACAGTTTATCTGGATAGGATGTTTTTTGAATGAAGACAAACCTAAATGAAATATGTAGAAATAACGAAGCTGTTTTTAAAATGTATGGAGTAGAAAGTACCGATAAGTGCATGAAAATGTAAGTAAGTAGAAGTAAAAAGTCGTCCGAAAATAATTACTCCAGTAAAGTATAGATTTTTACTTAAGTATATATACTAAAATATATATACTTAATATATAATTTCTACTTAAGTATAGTAACAAAGTATTTGTACTTCATTACTTGACACCTCTGCCACCACCCAAATAAAACCTGCTTTGTGTTGGTACTGTGGGGCTCCTGACTACTGAAGAACAGGAATAACAAAATGTGCAGACAAACTGATGGACTACAGTCTGTAATTGTAGAACTATAAAGTAAGTGGTCAGTGGAGCTGAGAATATAAAAGTATGTGTACCTAATGAAGTGGCCAGTGAGTGTATATTGCAAGTTAATAAATACAATAACAGCCTGTTTTAAACCTCTTAAATTGCAATGTTTACTTCCTGTTGAAACAGAATTGAGATGAATGCTGCAGAATCTTTCAATGTGATTTTCTCAGTTCTGTCTTTTTTTGAGATGATTGACTTTAGAAGCTCATAACTTTGTCTCTAACTGAGATCTTAATAATTGAAAATTAATATGATCATAAGAATATACGTTCTAATCAGATATATAAGTATTCCAAATTTCACTAGATGTGACACCAACCTAGCTGAGATCTCTAACTGAGATCTTAATAATTGAAAATTAATATGATCATAAGAATATACGTTCTAATCAGATATATAAGTATTCCAAATTTCACTAGATGTGACACCAACCTAGCTGACCAACCTAGAGACCATTGACCATAGTCTCATTATGATAGTAGGAAGTAAACATGAGCCGATCCATGCAGAATTTTTTTCTTCAATCTGGTTATTGAAGGCTGAGAGTTTTCTTACCCGTTGGTAAGCCTGATAAATGATGTCATAGCAGAAGCCCTGTGGCATTTCACTGGCTCTGAACTTTGCTCTCTCCAGAGAATGGTCCAGGTAGCCTTCTGAAGTGGTGGCAATCACTGTGGATACCAGAGGACGGATGGCTCCTGAAGCCTGAAAAAAAGAGTGCACAGAAAAAGAAAGCATGTTCTTATTTGCCTGTAAAGTTACCTTCATGGAGGCAGTGATGACATATAAATGAATGTGTAAAATCATCCAATTTTTTTTGTGAGGTCAAAACAAATGACTTAAAGGTGCTGTTCTGTGATCCTTTCGGCCACTAGATGTTGCACTAGAGCTCAAGCATCTAAGACCAAAACAAATGCTTTGTATTCAATCCTGAACTTTCCTCTATTTACATCTCCCTCCTCCTTTCATGTTCTCTGCACATTGTTGCAAGAAAGTGGGGCAGGACAATTTTTCCACAGGGTGAAACATACAGCTATGGAAACAGAACAGAGAATAACACACAAAGAGGGTGTGTGACTTCATTCTCTTCTCAGGATGTTTTTATCCCACTATACTGTATATTTACAATAAAATTAGTTGTTTGCTGTTATAATACTGTTAAACCCAGAAGGCACAGAACCTTATCATAACATTGTGTCAACACTGCAAGAATGTAGACAATATCTTCAGAGCATTACAACAACGTCCCTGGGAAATATAATATATACTGTATCACCTTTAACCAACAGCAGGTTTAACTTATGAACACAACCCATGACATCTTATCAGAATAAAGGTCATTTAACTATGTTATGTACAGGAGTGTAAACAGACTTCCTAATTCTATAGAATGTCAGAACTGGTAATGGTGTAAAAAGTGGTGTAAAAATGAACAATTCTACATTTCTTAGGGATATAAACTCATAGAAAAATCATAAGCAAACTACAGGAAACAACAAAAATGTGAGATATGGATCCTTTACAGGAATGGTTCTGCAGAAAAACAAATGTACACAATTGTACATACAATAGATGTACTTGATCATTGAAGACTGAGTCCAATTTTCTCACATCTGTACACTGCTGCAGACATGTCAAACACAGATCTAAATACACAAACCACACCAGGAATAGAACTGCTGAACTACAATCATTTCTGAAATGGCAATTGAAAAGTAATTTTTTATAACACACAGTAAGTCATACGTGTCCTACAACATACTGACCAGTTTGTGAGACCTTAATTAAAAATTGGAAGTAATCTGATTTAAGTTATTGTGGTTTCTTTTCCAAAAACGATTTGGGATGTTTGGTCGACTCTTGAGTTTTCATGTTTGTTAGCAAATGTTAGCCTTGTAGCTCTGTTTTTAAACTAAAGAAGAAAAATGTCAACTTGGCTGATCGAATACATCTGGGGTCGTTTTTTCGCCAAACCATTCCTTTACATTTAAACATAAGCCCTTATAAATCACAGTCCAATAACCCATCCAAGAAGCATGCTGAGCTGTCCATATATTACTGGATTTTATTTGATTACCCTAAAGAGTGAGTAAACAGTATGTTTAGTGTGGTGTATATAGTGTTCACGATATGCAACATTTAATGGCTGCCTGCGCAGTCAAACTGACATTCCAATATAATCAGGAGTAATGGTTAGATAATGAAGGCCAGCTGGCAAATGGATAGGAGACACTGAAAGAAACCTGAAATAGACAAGAAAACACGTTACACTCTCACTCGCACAGCTAGGCTCTCAGAAAGCAGAGTGACCTGCAATTATCTTTCTCCATTCTGGGATCGAGTGGTTAACTCTAACTCACCTCATAAATTTGACACAATACCAGCGGGACTGCAGCTCGTTCCAGCAAGAATCAATCAGCCTAAACATTCATCTCAGTGAGCATTGTGTCAAATTCCTGTTTTAGAATTGTGATAAACTATGACACCAGCACCTACAATGTTTCAACATTTTTGTGGCATCATAAAACAAAGCTACATTACTGCGTCCTCTGATTAAAAGCCAGCACAGAGAGATTCCACTAACAAACAGTGTGTGGTCACAGCCAGTCACATGGATATTCCTAGTGTGAGAGTCTCACTCTAGCACTCACAAAGAGTCAGTCTTCCAGATGCGTATTAAGGCAAGTATAGATTACAAAGGATTTTCAATAGAGTATCCTCATTAACAATGCATGTTAATGCATAGCTAGCTATGCTTCATCAACAACTGAATAAACTGAAGCAAACAAATTGAAACAGAAATGCAATGTGCAGATAGAAATGAATCAGGATGTATTGCACCAAAAACAGATGCTGCATTCAAGTTTTGTCTGAAATATTGAATTTCTGAGATGAGCACACATTAATTCCACCACAATTTTGTATTTATTAGTAGAATTTTTTTCAGTGACCCCTGAGTTTCCAAGTTAGGGGCATGTCTATAACAAAACATCATGGCAGCTGCCAGTGATCTTACAGTTTTGTACGTACTAGTGGTAGTTGAACTGTATTTAAGAAAAAAACAAACTCTTAAACACACCAACTCTTAAGTAGGACACTCCAAAGAAGACTTAACATATGTCTACACTGAAATGTGTACAGAATGCACTGACCCCTTGCTCCTTCGCCGCCAGAGTAATTTTGAGAAGAAAGTCTTCATCCACAAATGGCCGCACTGCATCATGGATGATGACCACTTTTGGTCTGCGTGGTGGTGGACTCTCTGTGCTCTCACTGAAGGCTTGTAGGCCACTGAAGATGGACCTGTGTCTTGTTGTTCCCCCTTCGACTACTTTTACTTTTGTGTGATGAAATCTGTGAATGATGTGAAGCATCAGGTCAAGGCTCTCCTTAGCGACCACAACCACAATGGTCTCAATCCATGAAATTCTGGAATATAAAAACAAAACATAAGTGATTTCGTCCAGGTACAGGATTACGGTGCCAAGACAGCAGTAAATAATGAATAAACATTCTGTACACATACACTGATCAGCCAAAACATTGTGACATTGGCATCTGTCAAAGGGTGGGTTTCTTGGGCACCA
This sequence comes from Crenuchus spilurus, assembly GCA_036984385.1. Taxonomy (NCBI): domain Eukaryota; kingdom Metazoa; phylum Chordata; class Actinopteri; order Characiformes; family Crenuchidae; genus Crenuchus; species Crenuchus spilurus. Next base: position 16,333 of record BRDA01063193.1, read on the forward strand.
CATGAAGAGTCAGTTCTTGAAGTTGTGTTGAGAGCAGGAAAAGTGAACAAGTCAAGGGTTTGAGTGACTTTGACAATGATCAAGATCAAATTGATCACTGGTTCAGAACATAAAAAAAACAATAGGTCTTGTGAGGTGTCTCCAGTATGCAGTGATCTCTGTACCTATACGAAAACAGTCCAAAAAAAGCAAACTAGTGTATTAGTAACAGAATCACTGGTGCCCAAAGCTCCTTGATGTACGTGGGGAATGAACTCTAGGCCATCTGGTCCGACATTAGAGGTGCTGTAGCACAAACTGGCTGTGTTAGAACACACAGTACATCACAGATGTGTCCGTGCTGATCTCTGTCCACCACTAAGTACAAGTACTTGGTGTACAATGGGCACGTAAGCATCAGAACCAGATTTATTTGCCAAGTATGTTGATACACACAAGGAATTTGTTTCTGGCCATTGGTGTCACTTTCTACATAAGTAATCTACATATAATAGCAAACAATAAACACCAGGGTTTATACATTTTTTTAATCAAAAAATTTCCATGACTTTTCTTGAATTTTCAAAATCTAGGGAACATTGTCGGGAAAAGATGGCTTGTGTTTTCACACGACTTGTAGGAAGAGTGAGAATTAGCCAGTTTTAGCGCCCACAGTACCTCTGCAGTTAAAGTTTCGTTCTTGGACACAGACATTGAAATGGTTCCTTGTTTCATGGTAGCTGAGAGGGAAGCACTGCAGGTGGCAGAGGGTGCCACGTTGGTCACCAGGGTGTAGAAGCCATTGATGGCGTTAATAGTTGATGTTACACGCAGCAGCACCAGACTTGTGTTTAGCACCTTTCGCATGGCTAGCTAGCGCTGCCTCTCCCATATTCAAAATGTTTTCTACACAGTGCACAATTTGCATGTCCTGGGTCCTGGTCTTTCTCAACCCAAAAGCCTTACATTTGTCCATGTGAAGCCAGACATCATTAAATCTACATTTCTCTGGCATTGCGTGAGTTTAAAGTAAGTTTAATTTTAAGTACGTTAGCAAGCTGCAGCTCAGATCTGCAGAGTCTGACGTAACCCCACTCAGAGAACAATGATATGACCAATCATCCTAAACAATTAAAGTAATGTTACTGTTTAACTAACATAGATTTCTCAGTCGATTAACAGGACTATAATTATTGTAAAGCGTAATTATTTTATATTGTGTATAATTGTGTATCTTTCCTTCTTTCTAGGTATTAGTAATGGTTTTGTTCTAACAGTGTCTGAACTGAAGAATAGTTAGACTCTAACCTGTCTGTACTAGCTGAGATAATTCTCTTAATGGAAACAAAACATTTTTGTACATTGCTTTAGCAGGTTTTATCAAAAATCCATGACTTTTCCAAAACGTTCTGAATTTATTTATTTTTCCAAAACTTTTCCAGGCCTGGAAAATGCTATTTTCAAATTCCATGACTTTTCAAGGTTTTTCATGACCGTATGAACCCTGAAATACACAATATACAGTGAACATGTATACATAGTATATGCAAACTGTGACAAGGGAAAAACAATATAGACAATGTGCCTAAAATTACAGAACACGCAATATAAATGATCAGTCACACAGATTAATTTATGAACAGGTTATGTAATGTACAGAAAACAACAGCAGCTTGGAAATGAATTATGATGTAGTGTTGGGATGAGTGAAATAACTGTGAGTGGAAAGCCAGCAGAAGCTATGGTCCTAGCAGATGGTACTGGTTGCCAGCTATTTATGAGGGTGATGGCCTGGGGGTGAAAACCTTTCCTATGTCTGTAAGTCTTAGTGTACATGGTTCTGTAGCACCTGCTGGAGGGGAGAATTTGAAAAAGGTTGTAACCAGGGTATGAGAGGTCAGTAATGATTTTCTCTGCCCGTTTTCTAGTCCTTGAATAGTCCTGAATGGAGAGCAGGAGGGCACCAATTATTTTTTTCAGCTGGCCTTACTCTTCACTGCAGTCTGCTCCTTATGTCTTGTCGTTTAATGATGTGCTACTAATGTCTTGACACCACATACATACCACAGGACACCTTCAGGGGTCGTGTGAACCTACACATAATTAAGCAGGGTGTTTAATGTTATGGCTGTTCGTGTGTACAAGAGAACTAGAAGAAAGGGTTTTATTGTGGATCACTGAAGTATGGTAATAATAGTTTGCCATTATAGCAGAATAGAAAAGTTCATTTCCTGAAGGAAACACAAAGTGGTTACAGCTAAAGTGGTTCCCACTTCCAGGCTGTTGCTACATAGTCAATAAGGTGCAATTGTTTTTGATATGGTGTTGCTACATGGTTGTTATGGTGTTATGTGGTGGTATGTTATCCCAGATGTTGCTTAGTGGATGCCAGATATGCACCGCAGGGTAAGTGTAACGTATTATTACTATGGTATTTCAGGTAGTTGCCATGATGTTCCTTGATGTCAGTGGTTACTTGGAAGTTGCTATGGTATCCCGGTTGATTGCTATGGTGCCTAAGGTGGTTGCTCAGGTGTTGCCAAGACTCTGCTGTGGTACCCCTTATGGTTGGTGGGGTTTTAAAAGTGTTTTGTATCATTGTTACATATGAAGGGTACCAAAACTCTTGCACCCCATTAATTCCTACATGACCTATTCCTACATGGAAACTGTACATCTGATCAAAACTCCATATAATAACATATATCACGCAATCAGAGCAAACAGTCTGGTGTTGGATTAGTGTTGATATCTTGCAAACTGCAGGATAAGATATGCAGACAACATCTGGCAGAAAAACAATAACGGTGTGTTGCCATATGTGAATGAATGAATGATATGTGTTTATATACAGCTATTTAATCAGAAGTGAGCAGAAGGATTTTTGTGGATTTTTCTTCTCATAGAAATGAATGAGGTGCACAAGTTTTGGCACCCTTCAAATGGAACAATAATACAAATTCACTTGCAATGCCCAACCAACCAGATGGGGTACCGCAGCAAATACTTGGCAACCCCTGAACAACCACCATAGCATAGCAATTGCCTAGCAACAGCTTAGCAACCACTAAGAAATATCATGGTTATTGGGAAACCATAATAAACAACTTCCAGTGCTGATGTGAGTGGCGGCCATTTCAGTAGCCCTGACTAATGGTGTTTTTCTTTTATTTTTTTGCCTTAATTTGACTGAAACTGAATAATGACTGAAAGTTCATTGAGCTTTTCATTGAACTTGAGCAAGGCACCTACCCCCCAACTGCTCCCCAGGTGCTGTGGATAGGTAGTACCCACTGTCTTGGTACAAATTCTTATGTGTGCAAGCACATTGGTCAATGGTTATGTACTTTTACTTTCACACATTAAACATCTCCCAAACGTTTTATTCTGTTTTACACTGAAGCCATTGTGGCCAACAAAAATAATATAAGCCTTTGTCACCCAAAATCTTTATATTATCATAATTACATAACTATTATATTATCATAGCTGCAGTGCAAACTTCATACAACAAAGAAGCCCTGGCTGATAGTCTACAATTCATTCTCACACAATTCCCATATTATGACTACATGACCCAGAATACCTTGTGATTGCCTCAATCGGAGACAGCTACATGTGCACATGTTTATCTGTGAGAGCCGGACATTTGTAGCGTTTTAAAGAAGTCCCAGTCGGATGTAGATATTTGCGCCTACTCTATATCAACACGACTCTCCACTTCTGACGAAGGTTTTCTCTTTTACAATAAAATACAACAACATACCTCTCAAACGTTTCAATAGTGTAACTGATAAGCGGTCTGTTGAGAAAGGTGCAGAACTGTTTAGGTGTAGATAAGCCTGTTCTTTCACCGCAGCCAGCGGCTGGTAGGACTACAGCTACAGGAAAATCCACCGCTCCCTGTGGCGTGTTTGCATCGCTCTGTCCGGCCTCTGATTTCGGGACACATCGGGGATGCAGAGGCCTGTCGGTGTTGCATTGCATTTTCTTTGCTGCTTCGCTCTTGTCGGTTATAATACTAAGCTGATAATACGTCGGACATGATGTTTAAGGGCTAAATATCTCCATAACGTCAGTGTGTACTATTCACTAATGATGGTGCGGAGCCGCTGTTAACGTAGCTTAGCTGAACTTCAGTCAGTTTTAGCACCGAGTGGCTAAGCTAAGAAACGCTATACGCGTTGTTATAGCAACTACAGCGAATTGATAGGCTGGAGGAGCATTAGTAACATATTTACAGTTTTATACAGTATACGTAGGCGGGTAGTTGAGGTTATTCTTAATTTCTGTTTTGTTAATGGTGAAATGTACTCAGTACTTGTTTAGAGAGCGTCTATATATATATATATATATATATATATATATATATATATATATATATATAGTCAATACTGTCATATGAATACTTCCGAGGGTTGCCAGGCCCAGATAAATTGTCCAACCAAACGCACTGCCTTAAAAGTCGAAATTATCAACACGAAGTATCAAAACTATTCAGTACTCAAATTTGTCAATCAGTTATGTAGTCTTAACTTTTAAAAAGCAGTTGCAATATTTTGGCACCATATTTTGATGCATTTTGTTGACAGCTGAGTTCTGTATGGATCACAGAGATTACAATTAAAACAGAACAGGCATTTTTAAATGTTGAAATGTGTTCTATCAACTTAACATCTGCGTTAAAGACAACGATGAGTGTTTGTAATTAATAGAGTATTGATTTGGTATTGAGTAATGTGCAGTGTTGGGAACGTTACTTTAAAAAAGTAATTAGTTATAGTTACTCACTACTTGTTCAAAAAAGTAACTTAGTTAGTAACTGAAT
>BRDA01063205.1:3339-14732 GCA_036984385.1 Crenuchus spilurus
GTGTGTTTCGTCGTTTACTCTACGATTTAACAATAAAACTCTATGATTCAGTAATAAACAGTACAGTGTGCGGTAGTATCCCACTGGTGGAGGTCTGTGTGTTTTACACCCTGTTCATTGTTCAAAATCTGCCTGTTACACCCTGTCTGTATTATTGAAATTTGAATTCTATAGGTAGGTAGGTAGGTAGGTAATAGTTGGCGAAATAGGCCCCGGCCCAGCGCCTCCATCGTCAGATTCGTCCCTTTGGGTTTGGAGGGAGAGGGGTCTGTGGAGTCGGTCGAGGAGCCCACCTTGTGGCTCTAGAGGGAGGTTTGGGTTTCCCTGCTTAGACTGCTACCTCCGCGACCCGGCCCCGGATAAAGCGGTTGATAATGGATGGATGGATGGATGGATATCTTAAGTTTAAAGTTATTATGTCTGTCCCACATTGTCCGTCTAAAACTTGTTACTTGTCCCACATTTTGTGTGTCTGGAGGTGGTCACCCTATGATGGCGTGTGACATGACAAATAATGACTTAGTATCTCAAAATAACAATTTAGCATCTCATTTGCTGCTTTGTGTGATTGCTACAGTGCACATTCTGCAGTGTTTTCAGATACCACTACAAAATGGGGGAAGCCCAAAATAGTGCACTATATAGTGAATAGTGTTTGCATTTCTGTACATGCTGACACTATGCAAAAGGGGGATCTTTGGCTCATAATTGTAGAACCTTTTTTGGTACTATATAGAACTCTGTGCAAAGGGTTCTACAACGCTCTCCATAATTATTGGCACCCCTGGTTAAGAAGTGTTTTTTGGCTTCTAATAAATTCTTTTTTAAGAAAAATTATATAGGACAACAATGCAAAAAAGAGAAAAATCTAAGCTTTAATTCAAGTGACTTTTTGGTGGGGAAAAAAAATCACACATTAAGAAATAAATCTTTTGAATGAAATCATGTGTGCCACAATTATTGGAACCCCTGGTTTTAGCACTTTGTACAACCTCCTTTTGCCAACAAGACAGCACTTAATCTTCTCCTATAATTCTTCACAAGATGGGAGAATACAGAAAGAGGCATCTTCGACCATTCCTCTTTGCACAACCTCTCTAAATCGTCCAGAGTCCTGGGTTGAGGTCTGGGGACTGAGATTGCCATGAGAGGAGCTTGATTTTGTGCCTTGTGAACCATTTTTGAGTAGATTTGGCCACATGTTTAGGGTCATTATCTTGCTGAAAGATCCAGTGACGACCCATCTTCAGCTTTCAGGCCGAGGCCACCAGATTCTGATTCAAAATGTCTAGATATTTCAAAGAGTTCATGATCCCATGTATCCTTACAAGGTTCCCAGGCCCTTTGGAGGAGAAACAGGCCCACAGCATCACCGATCCTCCCCCATACTTAACAGTGGGCATGAGGTGTTTTTCTGCATACTCATCCTTGGTGTTACGCTTGCAAAGTTTGTTGCCAAAAGGCTCTATTTTGGTCTCATCTGACCAAAGCACACAATCCCAGTTAAAATCCCAGTACCGCTTGGCAAACTCCACCCATTTATGCTTATGAGTATAACTCAAAAAAGGCTTTCTCCATGCATGCCTCCCAAACAGCTTGTTGGCATGTAGATAGCGTCTGATGGTTGTTTGGGAGACCTCATAACCCCAAGATGCTACCATTTGATTAAATTCTCTTACAGTGAGCTTTGGAGAACTTTTTATTTCTCTTACCATTCTTCTCACCATGCATGGTGGCAAGATACACTTGCATCCTCTTTCAGGCTTGTTTGTCACCGTTCTAGATGTTTTGAACTTTTTGATGATTGCTCTGACTTTAGATAAGGGCATCTGCAGGTGAGTGGCTGTTTTCCTGTAGCCATTGCCTGGTTTATGAAGGTCAACACACATCTGCCTTACTTGAATAGTGTGTTCTTTTGTCTTTCCTATGTTTAAGAGTAAGAGAAATAGACCTCTGTGTAATGCCATATTTTTACTCCAGGGAAACAGAAAGTGATGAATTACTAATGAAAGGTTCCTAGATACTTTGATCAACTTTATAAACTACAGTAGAAATGACATAAATGGTTCAAATACATTTATTTCCAAGAAATCCATAAAATCCATAAAATGACTGGTGACCATATTTCACTGTGAGTGGCAGCCATGGCCTAGTGGTAAGGATCTGGTCTTGTGACCGGATGGTCGCTGGTTCGATCCCTAGACAGGACATGACTGAAATAGCACCTAAGGCAAGGCACTTGGGCAACTTGAGAACCTAGTGTGTTCACTAGTGTGTGTGTTAAATGCACGAATGGGTTAAATGCGGAGGTCAAAATCTGTTGTGTGAATTGGCAAAAATTGGTGAATGTGAATCTAGTGATAAGGCTTGTTTATAAACTGAATGTTGTTGTTGTTAATGCATGCATGGAAAAATAAACATAAACCTGACCAATAAAATCAGAATACTGTCTAAAAAAAGCACTCTTTCCTAAGATCTAAAAACCCTTTAGGCATTGAGGTTGAGTGTTCATGGTTCTATATAGCACTGAAGCCTTTACCAAAGGACCCTTGTCAAACCTTTTTTTTCAGGAGTGTAATTCAGTATCAACCTAATTAAACAAAAACGAGCAATATGATAAATACTGAATTAAGAGACTTTCCATACAGATGTTTTCCAATAACTATAAGAATCCCTCCGCCAAGAAGTAATAATGCATTACCATAAGTGTAATGGACAGTATTTAGGTCAGTGAATTTTGAAAGGACAACTAATTAAAACGAATTATTAGTTAGGAAGTAGTAATCATTTGGAATGTTAATATCTACAAAAGTTTATATCTACAAAAGTATTATCCTGTCTAATTACCACCTACATCTGTTTCCTTTATTGTAGCAACAATCCTCTGAGGTTCAGCTACAGGAATCTGTCAGCTCAAGGGCACTTCAGACATACCCTGCAAAACTGGCAACCTTTCAGTCCCAAGCGTGCTTCTGTAACCTTTAGACTATGGCTGTAATACACTTCAGATGGGCAAAATGGCATTTGACAAACATAAGAGTAGGATCACAACAGTAGAACATATTGTATGTTGTTTGATGTTCATGTTTATTTATATGAAAAACAAACAAAAGTTTTATTACAATATTTCTGATTAAAGATGAAACAAAGATCCGTGTCTTTTCTGTTTCATAGGGTTAGACTGCAGATCTTACTCGCAAGGGGAGAAGTACTCTGTCTCAGACTGGTCATCTGAATGAAACAAATGTTAACAGTTTTAAAAGGGGCAAAACAATTACACACTATTAGAATCATATTGAATTGTAAAATCTTACTTGTTTGGTAGTAATCATAAACTTTGATCACTGCTGGTTTGAGCTTCTTGACAGGAAGCACCTGTTTAATGTGCAGCTGATAATTTATAGGAATATTTCGTGGAACCTGTTAAGTAAAAAAAATGGTTCCCTCAATGAATAATGATAATATGAATGGATGTACTTATTAATAGTTAATTATTATATACAGTACCAGTCAAAAGTTTGGACACATCTTGTAGAGAGTTTGTGGTTTTTCATGATTTAAAAATGGTCTGCATTGTAGATTATTACTAAAGTCATCCAAACTATGAAGAAATACATATGTAATTATTTAGTAAACAAAAAAAGTGTTAAACAAACCAGCTTATCACTTTTACAGTGTACGTTTATTACATGATTCCTCGTGGGTTCCTTCATAGTCTGGATGACTTCAGTATTCATTTACAATGTAGAGAAAAAAACAGTGAATGAGAAGGTTTGTCCAAACTTTTGACAGGTTCTGTATGAATATATACAATAACTGAAAGTGTGTTTCTGTTACCTGTCTTATATACATGATAATATGGTCATCTTTGGACTCAATTCTTTCCACAAATATACTGTTTTTTAGCTGAAACAACAAGATGATAACTTCTTTACACTTTATTAAACATGTTAATAGTATGTATCAAGAAATTAATCAAATAAAATATACTTGCGTCATTTATGCATTATTACTACTTACTGCACTGGGATCTGCAGTGAATCCTGATAAGATTTTTATATCCACTATGACCATGTTAGTGCTGTTCAGTGACCCATTATACCTGAAACAAATCCACTAGTTAGTCACTACCTTTAATTAGGAATTAGATGTAGTATCAACTGTCAGAACAATATGAATGGCAATACAAGTGTACTTATTTATTAATTATCTGAACATTTAGCCCAGATGCCCAGCTTTTATCATTCATATTCATATCATCTTAGCATTCACATTTTCTCATATAGGATGTTCTAAAATTCTTAATCCATTCTTACATGACTGTGAAGTTGATGGACAGAGTTTGTCCAAATGATTTTGTGCAGTTTCCATCAGCCTTAGCCTTAATGCTCAATGTACCGATTTCAGTAGGTGTAGGTATATTGTAGAAAAGGGATGTCTGTGTTTGAGGGGAAAAAAAGATTAAACTATTGAAAAAAACAATACATGAGTCTCTCAAAGCTGCATTATGAATGCAGCACAATCCCTGAATATAGTCTACTACTCCTCACTAGCACTACTCTATAGCTCCACTCAGAGACACTGTATACGCTACCTCATGTTAGGGAAATACTGAGAAGTGGTAGACTGTAAAGTGTCACTTAAGTCCTATGAAAGATTAAAATCTCCCTCAAATCTCCAAATGTACAGTGTATCACAAAGTGAGTACACCCGTCACATTTCTGCAGATATTTAAGTATATCTTTTCATGGGACAACACTGACAAAACGACACTTTGACACAATGAAAAGTCGTCTGTGTGCAGCTTATACAACAGTGTACATTTATTCTTCCCTCAAAATAACTCAATATACAGCCATTAATGTCTAAACCACCGGCAACATAAGTGAGTACACCCCTAAGAGACTACACCCGTAAATGTCCACATTGAGCACTGCTTTTCATTTTCCCTCCAAAATGTCATGTGACTCGTTAGTGTTACTAGGTCTCAGGTGTGCATAGGGAGCAGGTGTGTTCAATTTTGTAGTACAGCTCTCACACTCTCTCATACTGGTCACTGAAAGTTCCAACATGGTACCTCATTACAAAGACCTCTCTGAGGATATTAAAAGACAAATTGTTGCACTATATGAAGATGGCCAAGGCTACAAGAAGATTGCCAACACCCTGAAACTGAGCTGCAGCACAGTGGCCAAGATCATCCGGTGTTTTTAAAAGAGCAGGGTCCACTCAGAACAGACCTCGCATTGGTCATCCAAAGAAGCTGAGTGAACATGCTCAGCTTCACATCCAAATGTTGTCTTTGAAAGATAGACACAGGAGCACTGTCAGCATTGCTGCAGAGATTGAAGAGGTGGGCGGTCAGCCTGTCAGTACTCAGACCATACGCTGCACACTACATCAAATTGATCTGCATGACTGTCACCCCAGAAGGAAGCCTCTTCTGGAGTCTGTACACAAGAAAGCCCGGAAACAGTTTGCTGAAGACATGTCAACAAAGGACATGGATTACCCAGCCATTGTCTGGGGCTGCATGAGTGCAGCAGGTGTTGGGGAGTTACATTTCATTGAGTGACACATGAACTCCAATATGTACTGTGAAATAATGAAGCAGAGCATGATCCCCTACCTCCAGACACTGGGTTGCAGGGCAGTGTTCCAGCATGATAATGACCCCAAACACACCTCTAAGACGACCACTGCTTTATTGAAGAGGCTGAGGGTAAAGGTGATGGACTGGCCAAGCATGTCTCCAGACCTAAACCCAATAGAACATCTTTGGGGCATCCTCAAGCGGAAGGTGGAGGAGCGCAAAGTCTTGAATATCCGCCAGCCCCATGATGTTGTCATGGAGGAGTGGAAAAACATTGCAGTGGCAAGCTGTGAAGCTTTGGTAAACTCCATGCCCAGGAGAGTTAAGGCAGTTCTGGAAAATAATGGTGGCCACACAAAATATTGACACTTCAGGAACTTTCACTAAGAGGTGTACTCACTTTTGTTGCTGGTGGTTTAGACATTAATGGCTGTATATTGTTATTTTGAGGGAAAAATAAATTTACACTGTTATATAAGCTGCACACAGACGACTTTTCATTGTGTCAAAGTGTCATTTTGTCAGTGTTGTCCCATGAAAAGATATACTTAAATATCTGCAGAAATGTGACAGGTGTACTCACTTTTGTGATACGCTGTATGTTAAATGGTAATACATGTTGCTCCTATTATTAGTATATTTTAAACTTAAATAAATACATTTTAGTATAAGTAATAGTAAATAATAGTAAATCTATCATACATATCAGCTACCTTTCCAGAGCTTAGCTAGGATAGCATGTAATCCTTTGCCCTTCACCTGGTGAAGTGGTAGCGGACTCACCGCAACCCTGATCAGGATTAAGTGGAAGATAATGGATGGATGAATATCATCTACCTCTATCAGAAGGTCATGTATGCTTATGACTGTTTTTGTGTAGAGGTCTCTGAAAAAGGTCTCATTCCAGCCATTCTGAAGGTTTTTGAGATTACTGATTACTAGTGATACTTACCGTTATTCCTACATGCCATAATTGTTTGAGGTCATCCTTAAGCGTGGTCAGGGCTTAACTAGAAGTCTGCAAATCTAAGCAAAGCTCCTAAGAGAGATGTATGCATCTGCCTGAAGTATTTCTACATCCTGATCTGCAAAGAAATATCTTTTCCTGGCGTATGTCTTGCATATTCCTCTAGTTCAACAAACTCATGGAGCTTTTTTTTCTCATTTGTCTCTCATAGTTGAAAATTACAGATCTCTAGCATCTTTCTACGTAGGAGAACTTGCACAATCAGTGGCTGACCAAATAATTCCCCCCCCACTGTATTCCTCTGGTTCAACAAACTCATGGAGCTTGAGGCATCCCTTAAATGAGTAAGCTCAGCAGTTTGCTGGATGATGTTTGTCACCTAGTTTGCTTCTCAGAAATATTACAACAGATTAGACAGAAGGTTCATATTGGACACACTGACCTGTACAGACACACAGGTAGACCCCTCCACTAAAATGCTGTATTTTCCAGGGACATTCTCTAGTGGTCTCTCTTGATACAGTAACTTGTTGTCTTGGTTCACATCAAAGTTATGACTCTCTTTATCTGCTGACTTCACTGTGACCGTGCTGGAGCCGTCTGAACTGTACACTTTGGTAGCGTACAGAGCCAGAGCCTGGAGGGCCACCACTGTGTCCTGATCCAAACACAGAAATGACTGTTGTTTATACATACACAAGACAACACTGATTTACCCGTGTATGTGTTATGAGACCAGAAAAGAAATTTGCGTTTGCTTTGAGTACCTGGGTGGAGGAGAAGCCTCCATAAGGATTCTGCTGCTTCACCAGCCAGCTGACAATCCTGTTAGCATATCCCAAATCAGCAGAACTGAGCTGATCTGTAGTGAGAACAGCTAACAAAACATATGAGCTGATCTCCACGGCCAAGGAGTCAGAGTCCTCTAATACTGACTGAGACCAGTGAAGACGACCATCTGTAATTAAAGGGACAGACTGAGATGATCGGGTCAAATAAACAAGTTGACATGTCATAAGAGAGAAATCATAACTCCATAAGAAATGATCTGCCACTGTAGCACTCGAGACACTCATATTTAAGTTTTTTATGCTTTTCAAAAGACAAAAGTGAAAATACCAAGTGAATTCAAGCTAGACAAAGCACCAATTTAATTAAAACTAAACAAAGAAGATTGTATGTCTTATGTAGCAGAGAGCTAAAGTTAGCCACGGTAGCCCTCACAGCTGTCTGTTGTATATACAGTGATTTTTATAATAATCATATTTTAAAGAAGGGCAGAAGATGACCATGTGTAATTAAAGGAAAAGATATGATTCAAATAAGCTTCCCAAGAGATTTTAAAATAGGAAACATAACTCGATGAGCTTCGATTAACAAAATAATGTCATAAACTATACTTGAAATACCTCCTGAAATTGAAATACTATCCAACTTAGTCATCAGCTGTTGCCGAATGTCATTCTCTCCAGCCAGACTGAAAGTGTAGGCCAACAGGGCAGTAGTGTAGGTGTTTGTCAGGTTTCCAACAGAGGATTTCAAACATGACAACCCTTTACTCACAACAGAATCCTGAAAACAACATACAAAGTTGCAGAAAAAAAACACTGTTTAGAAGATTTAGCCTGATATAATCACTGGAAAGGAGCAGATGGACAGGTTTTACAAACAATAGATATATATAGCTTGAACTAATATTAATAGAACAATGCCAGCTACGTGTAAGCAAGGTGGCAAAAGCAAATATAGGCAGACATTGAGACTTAAGAAGTGTAGCAGTCCGGAAGGACAATGCCCCTCCTGTCCACCAGAGGTCTCCGTCACCTGTTCCTATGAGCAATACCCCTCCCAGCATGTGAGTCAACATGAATGGAGTGACTTTCTTGTATGGGCTGAATATGCCCAGAACTCTCTGAGAAGCGAATCCACAGGGATGACCCCTTTTCAATGTGTGTTGGGTTATCAACCTCCTCTGTTCCCCTGGTCTGGAGAGGAAACGGACCTACCTGCCGTGGACTTGGGAGGCAGCTCATGTTAGACTCCAGAGGGCAGTTTGTCATCAAAAGAACCTGGCAGATTGACGTTGACCTGGACCAGCTTATCAACCAGGGGATTAAGTATGGCTGTCCATCTCCGCTTAAAACTATAAATAGCTAAGTCCCAGATATATTGGTCCTTTTTCTATGATAAAACCAGTTAATCCCGTTTCGTGTACATTAGTTACCTAGATCATATAGGGTGCACCCGACCTTTCATGTTTCCCTGCTCAAGCCATATCTGTTTCCCAGGTCCCAGGAATCACTAACAAGTGTGGGTCCTCCACCACCATTGGACATTGAGGGTGAACCAGCCTACTCTGTAAGAACCTACTTGACTCATGTCCGAGGGGGCACATGTTCTATCTGGTGGACTGGGAAGGATATTGTCCAGAGGAACGTCCCTGGGTTTCAGCTGAGGACATACTGGACCCCTCCCTCATCTCGGATTTTCATTGTGATCACCCTCACTGCCCTGCTCCCAAACCTAGAGGTCATCCCCGCTGTCGGGTCCGTGTTGCGCCCTGGAAAGGGGGGTACTGTAGTAGTCCAGCAGGACAATGCCCCTCCTGTCCACCAGAGGTGTCCATCACCTGTTCCTCTGAGCAATACCCATCCCAGCCACCAGAGGTCGCTATCACCAGAGTACTAGCAATCAAGTACCATAGACATTACATGGCTAAGCTAACCCATGCATCTTTGCGAGGTCTTAATTATGTTTCTCATGTCATTTCAGAGCTTTTCCTGTGGTTTCTCTTTTCTGGTTTATTGGATCTCTTGTCTGGCCTCTTAACTCCCTTTGCCTTTTTGGTTTTGTTTGCTCCGTTTACGAGCACTGCGTGTTTGTTTACCCCTTACCCCTACACGGTCTATTAATAAAGTTTTATCTGCACTTGGATCCTGGCCTCTGTCGTCCGTTACAAGAAGCAGACGTGTCAGGAAAACTGGAAATTCAGTTTGAGACCAGGATCCAGGATGTCCTTAGACAGAACCCAGCTTTGCTTCTTTGAATCAAATACTTTACAATCCACAATGTATTATAAATAGCATTTCTGCCTCTGTGAGTCCCGAGTCTGAATCTTACTTCTGTCATATGCTGAGGTAAGAAAGAAGGAATTGCACGGAATCTATAAACCACTGTGAGTGTGGTGGTGATTACAAAATATAGGGGCAAATCAGTCACCAAGTCTAATGCAATGTGCAAATAAGTGTAATGGGGTTCAGGCAAGGGAAGCAAAAGGCTTGAGGAGGGCATGATGGAACATTCTGGTGAATATATATTGGTATACTGTCCCACCAGCAAGAAAGAACGTGTTTCTTTAACTGGTTGGAACATGCACATTGTTTGTGGGACCATTTTGAAAGATCTCATTTTTGTCTATGTCCCACAGAATGGGACTTCAGTGTAAGAGAGGTAGAATAGTTTTAGGAGACAATGTTGAAAACTGAATCCCTGATGGAGCATTTAACAGGCTATACAACCTATGCTATATTTGTAATATTTATGTATTAAGTCTCAGTGATGTACTTCATTATTGCCTCACTTTTCAACAAACAAGAATAGAGTACTGATTTTTGTAGAAAATCATTTCGCAAACCAGTGGTGAAATTATGGGAACGTTGGGGAGATATTTACATTTACATTTGAGGCATTTAGCAGATGCTTTTATCCAAAGGGACTTACAATTGGGGCTTTGGTGCCTTGCTTCCAGGGCACTTCAGTCGTGACCTGCCTGGGAATCAAACCGGCAACCTTCAGGTCACCAGACCAGATCCTAGGCCATGGCTGCCCCCAATGCTATTTCAATAGCATTGTCTTCATACTGGGCAGGGACATTGGCAAGTTTCTCAGGGACAGGACTTTTAATGGAAGCAGATTTGATGGCCTCAATTTGGTGGTAAAATCTACTGTTTGGTGGTAAAATCCACAGGAACAGGAATATATAACCCCAAATCAGCAAACGTTGGAATATTACGGAAAATGCAAATTATATAAAAATAATTACATTAACTTCCTTACATTAGCTTTGACTTTTATTTCATTTTTTGTCTGTCAACTTCACTTCATTTGTTAATGTACATCCATCTGAATGGCACCTTAAGATGAACAAATGTCATGCGCACATCACTGATGTTTGAAATGAAATGCCTTATGTAATTCCGATATTTATTGTCTTTATTATGAAGCTGTGAAGCACATCGTCAGGTGATTAAATACAACATGCAGTTTAATAATTAAAACCTAACACTTTTTAATAAATAACCCACAAGCTGATCAGGATCCTTACCTTCACATTATGTCCTAATTCAAGTGCTGATGCTGTGATGTAAGCAGTCATGGTCACGTCATCATTTACACCACCCTACAATACAATGCAGTGTTAACTAAAATCAAAACTAATTAATTTAATGTATTTATTACTTAATAACACACCTTCATTCTGTTATTGAACAGTCTTCCCTGTCTTATAAAACATCCATCTGGTCTTTGCTGACTCATCAGCCAGTTCTTCGCGCTGTCAATGTTTTGTGGATCAATAAAGATGTAACGCTGTGCTTTGCCGAACGTCCTCACTACAAACGCAGTTAACCTGGTAGAGATATATTTGTATCTGTGTTCAAAGGTCATTATAAAACAGTTTGTATGCATAAAACATTCATTTAATGATTAGTTTAGATTTTCAGCCCAGTTGTCACATCTGGTAGCTGCATATGAAATGAAATACTGTAAGAATTTCTCACCATGTATTTCCCTCTCCAGTGCCAAATGTACTATATGCGCCATTAAAATGCCTGT